>CM064877.1:47709812-47786151 GCA_003313485.2 Penstemon barbatus
CTGGCTATTCCCTAAGGTCTTAATAATCTCTTGAAATTTCATATCTTGTGCCTGTCCATCTCCAATATCATGTAACACCTTGGGCTGAATCTGGATACTTGCACATATAAAGCCATGTCTGATAGTAGTGAAATCCCATCTGGCTGCACTCTCAACAAGTCTCCATTCTCGTGCCATGATGCTAAAAATGGTTGCCTTCCTACTCAAGGCATCAGCTACCACGTTCGCCTTCCCGGGATGATACAATATCGTGCAGTCATAATCCTTCAAGAACTCCATCCATCGACGTTGTCGCATGTTAAGCTCTTTTTGAGAAAACAAATATTTCAAACTTTTGTGGTCCGTGTAAATCTCGAACTTGGCCCCGTACAAATAATGTTTCCACTTGTGTAAAGCAAAAACAACTGCAGCAAATTCTAAGTCATGTGTAGGGTAGTTATGTTCATGTAGGTTAAGTTTTCTCGAGGCATATGCTATCACTCTGCCGTTCTGCATTAATACACAACCAAAACCCTCTTTTGAGGCATCACTATATATAACAAAGTTTTCTGATCCCTCGGGTAAAGACAAAACTGGAGCTGTAACTAATTTCTCCTTCAGAGTCTGGAAACTAAGCTCGCAACGATCACTCCAAACAAAAGGAACACCTTTTCGGGTCAAACTAGATAACGGAGCAGCAATTCTAGAGAAACCTGGTACAAATCGCCGATAATAACCTGCCAGGCCCAGAAAACTTCTTACCTCTCTAATACTGCTCGGTTGTTTCCAATCCACTATCGCCTCAATCGTAGAAGGATCAACAGTCACTCCTGCACTAGATATCACATGGCCAAGAAAAGAAATGTGCTCCAACCAGAAAGCGCATTTGTTAAACTTGGCATACAACTTCCTGTTTCGCAAGGTGGATAATGCAACCCTCAAATGCACAGCCCTAGTCTTGGAATACACCAAAATATTATCAATGAACACCACAACAAAACTATCAAGGTAGGGTTTGAAAACCCGGTTCATCAAATCCATAAAAACAGCTGGAGCATTGGTTAGCCCAAATGGCATCACCATGAACTCGTAGTGCCCATATCTAGTCCTGAAAGCTGTCTTCTGGATGTCTGAGTCTCGAACCCGCAACTGGTGATACCCACTTCGAAGATCCAACTTTGAGAACACTTTAGCCCCCTGAAGCTGATCAAATAAATCTTCAATTAATGGTAACGGGTACTTGTTCTTAACTGTCACTCGGTTCAGCTGTCTGTAATCTATACACATACGCCATGACCCATCCTTCTTCTTTACAAACAATACTGGTGCACCCCACGGTGATACACTCGGTCTGATAAACCCCTTTTCCCACAGCTCTTGTAACTGTACTTTCAATTCCTGCATAATAGCTGGTGCTATCCTGTACGGTGGTATAGAAATCGGTGCAGTATCTGGTGTAACATCAATATAGAACTCTATTTCCCTCTCAGGAGGGAAAGCGAAATCCTCAGGGAATACATCAGGATAATCACACACAACAGGTACATCTTATAGTGTAATCTCACCCCTATCAGTCTTAGACACAAATGCTAGAAACCCCTCGCAACCCCGTTTAATCAACTTGGTAGCTCGTACCGCAGATAAAATTGATGGTAATGGTCCTAAGGTCAACCAAAACGCAGCGGATAACAAAAATTTTTAAACGGGACAAAACGGCCCAAAAAGTGCAACTACTTTGCAAGAAATCTTTGGAGACCTTCTACCATTACTATCCTAGGATCATCATGCGTTCAAAGTTCATATTAGAAGGAAAGATATCAAGACAAACCTCTCCCAATCTTGGGAGGTGAAGAGCCGCAAAGAATCGGGACAAGCAAGTAACACCCGAAACCTTCAAGCACCTCCAAGCTCACGGGCTTTGTGCTTCCTACGAAACTTCTTTCTCCAAGCTCCTCAAGAAAAACCACACCAAGATCTCCAAGTGTAGATCCTCCAAAGATAGCCCACACACACAAGTGATAGCACTTAAGGAGCAAAGAAGATGAACTAGATCTTGCAAATACACCCTCAATCTATTAGCTAGAATGAAGTAGTACTTGAATCAAGTTAGAAACTTGATGAAGCAAGAGAAAGAGATGAAGAAAACAACTTTTCTTGCTAGGATTAGAGAGAAATCCGAACACACACTAAAAGGTGTAGTGTGTGTTTTTGTCTTGCATCTATTACATCTAATGAATGAAGACAACATCTTATCTTTTATGTGTGTACATTATTCAATGTAGTTTATTGTTGGATCAAATCCACCAATAAGACTTGTAGCTTTATTGTGCTTCCCAAGCACACTACTTTTGATACAAGTTAGTGGTGGGGGCCACCACTAACTCTTGATAAGATATTTATTTCTCTCTCTTGTATATATATATCACATATATATATTAACATTATATCATATCATATATGATCATCTCATAAGACCAATTTAAATTGGTCATGGGTTAATTGGGCATTTATTTCCCAATTAATAAATCCAATCTCTAATTCAAAATTAGAAACCCATTTATTTCTTCCTTCAATTAATTAGACCCTTCTAATTAATTTCGACTAAATTAATTTAACACTTAAATTAATAGAGTCCTTTAATTAATTAATCTCCATTAATTAATTACTACTTCTTGTCAAATCTAATTTGACTTTTAATAGATTGAACTAAGTTGCATCTTGTGCTATTGTGCGTGGCCCCTTGGGTCCACCATCAATTAGCCGTGGGCTCACAAACCATTTGTGATTTAATTAAAAAGATTAATTAAACTACTTTTAATCAATCACTCTTAGATATGATCTCATCAAATCTAGAGTACCCAACACTCGAGGTAGTCGTCTAGTCACGGTCGACGAGTCCTAACTAATGATGAATAAAAAGTGTGAACCTTTCTTGAATTGATCTCATCAATCCTCTTACGCATACCATGCACGTACGCTCCTTCCAATAACTTATTTCCCGATCGAGGCCTAGGACATGGAGTCCAACGGATTCCTATTAGCCTTGATAACTATGCGTCTTTATTCTTTATGGTGATTCCATTTAGTGATTACCCATTTGGAAACTCCTTTCCAAATCTAACATCACTTACTTCGGCCGAAGATTCCCGGAATCAATCCATACAAAAGAATGCATAGGAAATCGCCCAACCACATCACGGTGGGAGTTAATGGATCCTTTATTGGCGTCATTAACCTCACTACGAAGCAATCCATACCCAACGTGAAACTATAATGACTCGCTAATTAGTAGTCGAGTAACACATCAAAGCATAAACGCTCCGCATGAAGTTCACTCTAACGTCTCAAGTCAAAGGACCAATTTACGTACACTATCGTAAGTAGAAGAAATCTTCATCTCCAATAAACTCCTAAGATGAGATTTTTCTAGCGGGGTTTCGATGCGCTTGATCTCATCAAGCCACCCACTCATATGCATTGATATCTACCATATCGATGTCCATGGAACTATCCATCCCCATGCAAAAGAGAATGCATACTCGTGCAAGTCTTACCGAATACAATGATGCCCTGTCTCAATTGTATTCTACGACTTGGAAAGCTTTTAAGATCTTAAACCATAGTAGAACATATTCCATAGAGGGATGCACCATGTTCCATAGTTTCAACGATCTAAGGGCTTCATAAATTGCTTAGATGTATCACAATAATGAAGAATTGCCAATGCGAACTTTTATTGATCATGAATAAGATTGATTACAAGAGTATTTACAAGACAACCGATTGGCTTGCAGGGCATTACTCTAACAATCTCCCACTTGCACTAAAGCCAATCGTTCATAACTTTAAGGCCCATCTTAAGGCGATGTCCTTCAAAAGCCTTGATTGGCAATGGTTTAGTCAGTGGGTCCGCCACATTTTCTTTTGAGTCAACGCGCGCCACTCTCACGTCTCCTCTATCAATGATATCTCGTATCAAATGATATCGCCTTAATACGTGCTTGGATCTTTGATGAGATATTGGCTCCTTTGCTTGCGCAATGGCCCCATTGTTATCACAGAAGATAGCAACGGGTTCGGCAATGCTAGGAACTACACCCAACTCTTGGATGAAGTTTCGCATCCAAACACCTTCCTTAGCAGCATCACATGCAGCTATGTATTCTGCTTCGATTGTGGAATCGGCTACAGTTTCCTGTTTGGAACTCTTCCAACTCACTGCACCTCCATTCAAGCAAAATACAAAACCTGACATAGACTTGGAGTCATCTACATCACACTGAAAACTAGAGTCAGTGTGACCCTCAAGATTTAATTCTCCATTACCGTAGACCAAGAACAAATCCTTAGTTCTTCTCAAGTATTTAAGGATTGCTTTTACGGCACTCCAGTGACTCTCACCTGGATTGGATTGAAAGCGGCTTGTGACACTAAGAGCTTGTGCCACATCCGGCCTAGTACATAGCATGGCGTACATTATGCTCCCTATAGCGGACGCCTAAGGTATCTTTGACATCCTTTCTCTTTCATCGTCAGTCTTGGGAGACATCGACTTGCAGAGATGGATTCCATGTCGCATTGGAAGAAACCCTTTCTTCGAAACATCCATACTAAACCTCTTTAGTATCTTTTCTATGTACAACATTTGGGATAGCCCTAGCAACCTTTTAGATCTATCTCTATAGATCCGTATTCCCAATACAAAGGAAGCTTCTCCCAAATCTTTCATGGAGAATTTTGTAGATAACCATGCTTTAGTCTTTTCTAATATTCCTACTTCATTCCCAATGAGAAGAATATCATCGACATAAAGCACTATAAACTCTATCGAGCTCCCACTAACCTTCTTGTACACACAAGGTTCATAGATGTTCTTGATGAAGCCAAACGATTTGGCTGTCTCATCAAAACGCTTGTTCCAATTTCGGGATGCTTGTTTAAGTCCATAAATGGACCTTTGTAGTTTGCAAACCTTTTGCTCACTACCTTTGGGTATGAAACCTTTTGGTTGCTCCATATAAATTTCTTCTTCAATGTCTCCATTGAGAAAAGCGGTTTTCACATCCATTTGCCATATCTCATAGTCGTACCATGCTGCTATGGCAAGCAAGATCCGAATGGACTTTGGCATGGCCACCGGTGAGAAGGTTTCCTCAAAGTCGATGCCAGGCCTTTGAGTGTGATCTTACGTAGTTTCGTTGGTTCGATCAAGGGTGGGACGTAATTCAATAATGACAACAATAAAATAAAGCAAAGATCAAAGTAATTGTATTCGAATTGAATGAGTACAAATGCGTGTATTCAAAGGTCCTACTCGAGCATTATAGGATGCCGTACAAGCTAGAGTGTGAAATACATACGATCCTAAGTCTATACTTCTGAAATGTTCCGAGCAATAGCTTCGAGGAGGGAGCACCTGGGAAGTCGTGTCCAGCATCATAAATGCATGGGGTATTTATAGCTGAAAACGGGGTTCAGGTGGTCTACCCGCAGATGTGCAATTCTTCGGCCCATAAGTTTGGGTCAGAGCTTGGCCCAACAGTAATTTTGGATCCAGGGTAGCCTTGTATTTACAGTATTTCTACATCGGGGTCGAACTGGATCTTCCGAGATAAATAATGTTCGATCTTATGTAGTTGTAAAGAAGAAGAGCAGAAATCCGAAATATCCCTCATCAATACTCCCCCACTTTTCGAGCGTAAAGTGGAATTTAAGCTCGAAGAAGTAACGATAGAATAATTCGGTTTCGGCTTATCTTTTCGGGTATGCCTCATTAAAAACCTGGCTCGGAAAAACCCTTCTGGGATAAAAACCGGGTCAGGGAAAAAGAGTGCATACTTAAGCAATTTCTTGATAGCGCAGTCTTAACATCGTCCTTGTTGTTTGTGATGTGGATCTTTAATTCAGGAATTTTAGAAAGTATAGGGGTTGTAGGTGCAATTTCTGAGAATATGACTTCAAATTTACCTTCAAGAGAGTCCAATCGTCGCGGTTACTCGGGGACTGATTTGCAATTTCCCATTTTGTCCCTATATATATAGTTATACCGAGGGTCGCTGTTCCTCTTAAATTCTGAGGAGAGAGCTTTAGATCGGAGCAGACAGGTCGATAAGAGAGTTTCGTTAGCCATTTTTGAACAGTCATCTTATATTTATTATGTCGAGTTCAGTAGACTTGAAAGGGAAATCTCCCATAGAGGAGAATGAGGTCGATAACCGCAAGGGGAAAATAGCTGTAGAGAATCGATCATCTGAAAACGAGAATCCGCAAAACTCGGGTTCCGCCTCGGATTCCAGCGGAGAGGAGCGGGAGTCGAGTTCTGACACTGGAAATAGCGAAGACGAAAATTCCGGCGAGGCAACAGTTTCTGAAAGGGAAGATATAGAAGATGGAGAGCTTCCTTTGGGTAACAATGAACAGCTGAAATATAGACTGAACCGTAATGTGGTGATTACGATCTATGATTGGGAAGAGCCCTCGACTAGCACAGCTCTAAACATGACTGAGGAGAGAGCAAATGAGATCGTCTGTTCCTATAAAGCGACAGACCTGACGGAGTTGCAAAAAGAATTCGGTCGGTATCTAGGCACCAGTTTTTCAATAGTGCTTCCCTCTCCCGATCAACGAGTTACCGACCCCCCTGCCGGTTGTCAAGCCTTTTATTCCAAACACTTCCACTACGGCTTACGCATCCCCTTCCCTCCTTTACTAGAAAACCTTCTGGATGCTTTTAAGTTGGCTCCCTGCCAGATTTTACCGAATTCGATCTGCCTAATCATAGCTTTTTGCGTGTTGATGAAAGCTAAGGGGAAAAAGGCAGCTTTTCTGAATTTTTGGAGGATATTCCAGATCAGTGCTTCCACCTCTTCAAACGCCGGTTACGTATACTTTTCTCAGAGGCCGAAAATTTCGGTCTTATCGACCAACGTGAGTAGCAATCTGAAGGGATGGAAACGTGAGTTCTTCTTTGTCCGAGGGCCAGAGTCTCCGCCTTCCGAAGAAAATCCCGAGCCTACTCCCTTCGATTGGCCTGGAGCAAAGGAGTGGATATACGGAAGACGCCGGCTCGTGGGGAGTATGAAAAATGAGATAACAGATAATTTTCTGCAATCTCTTCGTGCTGATCCTCATCAGACTGCTCTAATGACTCAAGAAGCAGTTTTGCGATTGGCCGAGCTCAGTAGTTGCACTTTTCCTGCCGAACCGATCTATTTCGGGAAAGCTCCAATCGATACCGCTAACCCCCCTTCCACATTAGCTGACATCGTTGACAAATTCCGTACATCGGTTTCTGGCCCACACGTTGCTTCCTTTTCGAAGGGTAATAAGGGTCGACCTCGTCCTCAAACATCAATGAATCTTCGGAAAACAAAGAAGTCTAAGGCCCCCGTCGGGATCGCGTCGACCTCAAATGCTTTAATGATTGTTTCCCCGATTAGCCAAGCAGGAACCTCTCGGTCAAGGGCCGAGGCGGAGGGGGCCTCCGATTTCCGGGGTCCTGAAATCCTTCGATCTGTCTTTTCGAATATCTCTTCCAACCCGAACGACGAGGGGTTTAGTAACTATACTCTCCTGGAGGATCGTGCCAGAGAGATTTTGCAGGCCAGGATGAATCGCAAAAGAAGTAGCAATGTTCCTGAGTCCTCTAGGAGAGTCAAGCCTTTTGCTCGAGGGCCGAACCCTATACCATGTCGGGCTGGTCATTCCGAACCAGATTTGGCAGATTTCATCGAGGACCATCTGCAAGGACCGAGGGCGGCCGGATATCCGGACTGTGGGACCATCGAATCTGATTTAGGTTCCGAGGGTGAGCATATGGTGGATAAGTCTCTCCGGATGTTCTTGGCCGGGAGATTCAGGGATGATACTATCCAATCTTTTGTTAAAAAAGATTTTGAGATACTTGGCGATTATGCCCATGCTCAGCAGATCGTACTTTCTAATTCCGAGAGTTTCTAGCTTTTTCCCTATAATCCTCATCTCGTGCTCTTACGTATCTTTTCCTTTACAGGCCGGAGACCTATTTACTCAAACTGCTCTTCGACTGTCCGTATTGAGCGAAGAGTCTCAGGCGGTACAGAAAGCCTTATGCGACGTTCTGAAGAGTGAAGCTGCGAAGACCAGTCAGCTAGAGGATACCAAGATTATGTTGTCCGAGATCGAGATTGAACTCGAGGGAACTAGGAAAGAGTTGGAAACAAAGAAGGCCTTAGAGGATGAAGTGGGGAAATTAAAGCAGGAGCTTGAGCAAACCAAAGTGTTTGCCCAACAATCTTATGAACGGGGTCGAGTCGAAACCAGGCTTCCTGCCATAAGGGAGTTCCTAGAGTCTCCGATCCTTGATGCCTTGATTCGATTACGGTCGAGAGAAATCAATCAATCCTTCTACTTTAAAGGAGCTCAGCATCTCCTTACAGCTGCTAAAATCGAAAGCGCCCTTGATGATTTCCTTCCTAAGATGGATCCTTACAAGAATATCTTCGGTAAAGACTATAAAGCGTCTTCCCTTCCTCCTAAGCTCGAGGAATTTGCCACTCATGAGTTTGCTCCTTTTCTTGAGGAATTTGGTGCACCGATGCCGAATCCGGATAAGCTCGAAGCCCAATCCGAAAGCGAAGATGTGGATATTGAAGGGGATTCCCGCGGTCAGAGTGTGCAAGGCACCCCTTCTTCTGGTTCGAGTAAATCTGCGTCTGATGCGCAAAGTCATGATGGAGAAGGCAGCAGCTCGAATAAAGATGATTCCGACGGCTCGGAAAGTAGTTCTAGTGAATCGGAGGAGCTAGATAGATCGGACCATGGTTCAGGCGTGAAAGAGTCTTAATTAATAACGATCGCTGTGTAATTTGATTGACTTAGCAAACCAATGTACTTATCTTATAATCTTTTGCTCTTGCATATATAGTGGGTGCTTGAATTTGAATCTCTTTTCCTTTATGCTATCTTAGGCTATTGCCATCTTTGAACTTTCTGCTATTTTTTATAACGTCAGTCTTGCGTACTCAGCTGCGTTATTGAATCTTTCTTGGGAGTAGTGATTTACCAATCATTGCAATTTTGCATGATGTCATTTTTCTTATAAGTAGCGAAGGCGCTTTTAATTGCTTTCGCATTGGCATTGCTCACAGTGTTCGGAGCTTCCCTTTTAAAAAAATAACTGTTTTGGTTGGGTCTTAACCCGAAAATTAAGGGATGAATAAAAATTCGAACGCTCTTGTGATTCCTTCCACGCCTTTTCCCAGGCCAAGTGTTAGTAGAAAATTAAGGAAAAGAAATCGATCAGCAATTACATCCACTAGATCTGATCAGCAAAATTTCCATGAGGCGAACAAACACTCAACCATCGCCCTTTCTTCGTGTTTGAAAACTGGGGGCTCCAACAAGAGAATAAAAAAGGTTTCTTTTGCGGAGGATGTCACTGGGCATGTCCCTTCTCAATCCGTATCCTCGTGGGTTAGCGGATCTTTGCTTAAAAGGGATATAGCTCCTTTTGACAAATTGTCACACGAGAAAACCGACCTGACCCTTCTTCGGTCCAATGTTTCTATCTCCGAGGGTGACTCTTCGACTGGAGAATACTCCTCGTTCCTGTTTTATTCTGGGTTGGAATCTCTTGCCCAAGTAATTCATTCTCATCTTTTTGTCATGAGTGTTTTATCTCTTTATTTCCGTTATAATATATTTTCTTATGAGTTCAGGCTAGGGTGGTCTTCTCTAAGCTTTATGCATTAGCCAAACATGAGTTCGAACAGCGGACCTCTATTTCGCTCGAGCTTATCGGGAAGAAGATCGAGCTGGAACGTGCATTGGAAGCTAACAGATTTTTCAAGGAGAAAATATCTCAGGACAAGTTAAGTTCAGAATTAGAGAAACTCAAAGGTATTTACGAACGTGAGAAGAGACACTCTGAGCTTTGTGAGAAAGAAGCTTATATTCGCGGGTATACTGATCGTAGTGCTGAAGTTCGAAAGATCCTTTCCGAAAATAATTTCGTTTAGTAATACTGTGGTTTACCTTTGTATAATGAGTTAAGACTTCTCTTTGTAACACCATCCTCGTTGTAACGGTTTTCCTTTGTTGTTGTAGTATAACCCTTGTTGTAATGATATAATATTTGCTTGGAATGATATTCTCCGTCTCCGTCTCTCTTTCCTTCCTTTTTTTTTTTTTTTTTTTTTTTTTTTTTTCTTCGGCGCCATAGTTGTCGTGGAGAAATTTTAATAGAATTTAGATCAATCTTCAATAGAATGTTTATTTCAATCTAAAGGGCATAGCAAAAGGCTTTCAACCTTAGTCGTTTTTAGAGCGTTTTTAGCTCGAGGGTCATAGCAGAGGCTTTCACCCATTCGATAATTTCGATCTAAGGGGCATAGCAAAAGGCTTTCAACCTTAGTCGTTTTCAGAGCGTTTTTAGCTCGAGGGTCATAGCAGAGGCTTTCACCCATTCGATAATTTCGATCTAAGGGGCATAGCAGAGGCTTTCACCCTTAGTCGTTTTTAGAGCGTTTTTTGCTCGAGGGTCATAGCAGAGGCTTTCACCCATTCGATAATTTCGATCTAAGGGGCATAGCAGAGGCTTTCACCCTTAGTCGTTTTTAGAGCGTTTTTAGCTCGAGGGTCATAGCAGAGGCTTTCACCCATTCGATAATTTCGATCTAAGGGGCATAGCAGAGGCTTTCACCCTTAGTCGTTTTTAGAGCGTTTTTAGCTCGAGGGTCATAGCAGAGGCTTTCACCCATTCGATAATTTCGATCTAAGGGGCATAGCAAAGGCTTTCACCCTTAGTCGTTTTGGAGCGTTTTTAGCTCGAGGGTCATAGCAGAGGCTTTCACCCATTCGATAATTTCGATCTAAGGGGCATAGCAGAGGCTTTCACCCTTAGTCGTTTTTAGAGCGTTTTTAGCTCGAGGGTCATAGCAGAGGCTTTCACCCATTCGATAATTTCGATCTAAGGGGCATAGCAGAGGCTTTCACCCTTAGTCGTTTTTAGAGCGTTTTTAGCTCGAGGGTCATAGCAGAGGCTTTCACCCATTCGATAATTTCGATCTAAGGGGCATAGCAGAGGCTTTCACCCTTAGTCGTTTTTAGAGAGTTTTTAGCTCGAGGGTCATAGCAGAGGCTTTCACCCATTCGATAATTTCGATCTAAGGGGCATAGCAGAGGCTTTCACCCTTAGTCGTTTTTGGAGCGTTTTTAGCTCGAGGGTCATAGCAGAGGCTTTCACCCATTCGATAATTTCGATCTAAGGGGCACAGCAGAGGCTTTCACCCTTAGTTGTTTTTAGAGCGTTTTTAGCTCGAGGGTCATAGCAGAGGCTTTCACCCATTCGATAATTTCGATCTAAGGGGCATAGCAGAGGCTTTCACCCTTATATAATAGTAAACTGAGATAAGTACTGATTAGGACAACAGAGATCGATAATAATGAATATAGATTGAGAATATCGGGAATATGTCGAATAAGTAAGAATGTAGGCGAAATAAGCTTTCATTGAATAAATAGTCCGAATAAACATTCTTCAAATAACCCAATTCTTCATTAAACTCATATAGTTTGCCAAATAGTAATAGTCAAAGAAAACAGAACAAGATAACTAAAAAGTAGAAGACTCGATTGTAACTATCTTCCATAATATCTTCTTAAATTGATCGCATTCCAAGCTCGAGGCAGTATCTCTCCGTTGGGATGTGCAATCTTATAAGAACCTTTTTTTCCGACCTCTACGATCACGAAAGGGCCCTCCCAATTGGGTTGTAGTTT
This sequence comes from Penstemon barbatus, assembly GCA_003313485.2. Lineage (NCBI taxonomy): Eukaryota > Viridiplantae > Streptophyta > Magnoliopsida > Lamiales > Plantaginaceae > Penstemon > Penstemon barbatus. The sequence continues at coordinate 47,721,552 of CM064877.1, forward strand.
TCCTACGTGCTTTGATACTTCCACTTTTTTGAGCACCAAATCTCCCACTTTGAAGGATCGAATCCTCACATTCCGATTATAGGACTTTCCCATGTTGGCCTTGGCGGCTTGAATTTTCAACTTTGCGCGGTCCCTTCGAGCATCCGCGTGGTCAACTTCCACCTGCCTCATCAATTGGTTTTCTTCGGGATCATACAATTCGACCCTGGGAGAAGGTATAAGATTCTCCACTGGGATAACAGCCTCTGATCCATAAACCAAACTGAATGGAGTTTCTCCGGTTGCCGCTTTGACTGTTGTCCTGTTGGCCCATAATACTCCCGGTAGCTCATCCGGCCATTTTCCCTTTGCTTCGGATAAGCGCTTCTCCAGAGATCGAACAATTTCCCGATTTACTACTTCAGTTTGTCCATTAGCCTGAGGGTGGCCAACAGACGCAAAGTTCTGTTGTATTCCAAATCTTTCGCACCAATCCGTGACCCTTTTTCCTGCAAACTGCGTTCCGTTATCTGATATCAAAACCCTGGGGATTCCGAACCTGCAGACTATATTTTTCCATAAAAAATTAATAACTTGAAATTGGGTGATTTTGGTCAAGGCAACACATTCGACCCACTTGCTGAAATATTCCACCGCTACTAGTACATAATTTTTTCTGGCTCGCGCTGTTGGGAAAGGTCCCACAATATCGATGCCCCATTTGTCGAAGGGCCAACAAATTGGGATCGAGTGCATATGTTCGGCCGGTTGGTGTATCAAGTTTGAATGAATTTTACAGTGATGGCACTTTTTCACATACTCGACAGAATCAGGAAAGAGTGTAGGCCAATAATATCCAGATCTTGAGCATTTAAGAGCTAACGCTCGAGCTCCACAATGATTTCCTGCTTCCCCTTCATGAACCTCTCTCAATATTGCCTCGTAGTGTGTTTCGCGGATACATTTCAATAGAACCCCCGAAGAGGAGCGCTTATAGAGTTGGTTATCCATCAAAGTAAACGACGGCGCCCTATATTTGATTCTCCGAGCCTCGTTAGCATTTTCCGGCAGTTTTCCGTCCCTAAGATAGGCGATAAGAGGGTCGTTCCACGACTCGTTCGGTTCTTCAATTTCCATAACATCAATTGCAGGGGCTGCATCTAACTCGATAGCAGACATATTCGATAGGAGCCAAGTGATTGTCCTCTCAGTCTTTCCATCGGCCAGTCCTGTAAATTTCGACAGTATGTCGGCCCAGAGATTCTCCTCCCTTGGTATTGGTTGAATGTCAAATTTATCGAACTCTGAGATTAACTTCCTCACTTTGTTCAGATATTTAATCATGTTGAACTCTCTGGCTTCATAAGTGCCTTTCACCTGTCTATGAACAAGTTCCGAATCTGTTAGCACGACGATCGATTTTACCTTTGCCTTAATGGCCATTTCTAGTCCGGCTATCAATGCTTCATATTCGGCCTCATTGTTAGTGACGACAAAGTCCAAAGTTATCGCATAGCTCAGGTCTTCAGCATTGGGCCCTTGGAAGTGGATCCCAGCTCCACCGCCTTCTTTGGTCGAAGATCCGTCCACATGCATCAGCCAAATTTGATTGTTTGCTTCTTCCACCATTCCTAATTCCGAGGTTGTTCCTTCTTTGTCGTTCGATATGCTAGTTGATTCAAGCACAAAATCAGCTAGCACCTGCGCCTTAACAGCGACCCGTGGTCTGTATTCAATTTCGAATTGGCTGAGCTCGACCGCCCACTTTATTAACCTGCCTGAAGCTTCTGGCTTGGACAAAACATGTCTTAAAGGTTGGTTAGTTAAAACAATGATTTTATACGTTTGAAAATAGGGCCTTAATCTCCGAGCAGCCACAATTAGGGCAAGTGCAAATTTTTCAATTTCCATATAGTTCTTTTCGGCACCCTGCAACAATTTACTCAAATAATAAACCGGTTTGTGTTCAGCTTTTTCTAGTTTGACCAGAACCGAACTAATTGCTTCTTCTGACACAGCTATGTACAAATATAGGGGTTCCCCTTCGGATGGTTTTGCTAGCATGGGTGTCGAGATCAAGTACGCTTTCAGTTCTTCGAAAGCCTTATCGCATTCATCGTTCCATTCGAAGTTCTTAGATTTACGCAACAGCCTGAAGAAAGGTAAGCTCTTGTCAGCGGATCTGGAGATGAATCTATTCAACGAGATGATTTTTCCGATTAGACTTTGAACGTCCGAGAGTTTCCTCGGTGGATTGAGATCAGTGATCGCTCGGATTTTTTCTGGATTAGCTTCGATCCCCCTCTCATGAACTATATAGCCAAGGAACTTTCCTGATCGCACCCCAAATGTGCACTTTGCCGGATTTAACTTCATTCCATACTTTCTCAAGATTTGAAAACACTTATCAAGATGGTTAATATGCTCCTCTTCAGACATGCTTTTTACGAGCATGTCATCTACATATACTTCCATAATTTCTCCTATTAATTCTTTGAACATCATATTGACCAGTCTCTGATATGTTGCACCGGCGTTCCTTAAACCGAAGGGCATGACGATGAAACAGTAGACCCCTCGTTCGGTGATAAATGTCGTTTTGTCCTGATCTCTTTCGTTCATGAAGATCTGATAAAATCCTTGAAATGCATCCATCATGCTAAACAACACAAATCCTGCAGTGGAATCTACGAGCATGTCAATTCGAGGTAAAGGGTAAGGGTCCCTTGGACATAATTTGTTCAAGTCGGTGAAATCATTGCACATTCTCCATTTGTTCTCGACCTTTTCCCCCTTGGAGACTAATACCACATTACATAGCCATTCCGTGAACTTTATCTCCTTGATTTGTCCTGCTGTTAACAATCTATCGACCTCTGCGTTAATTATCTTATCTTTCTCTCGCCCGTGATTACGCTTCTTCTGCCTCACCGGTTTGGCCTTTGGGTCAATATTTAAGGAGTGCGTTATCACACGCGGGTCGATTCCCACTATGTCGTCCGAACTCCATGCGAAGACATCCACATTTTTCTGCAAGAACCCGATGAGCTTTGCTTCCATGCAATTACTTAGTTCCGTTCCTATTTTTGTGAATTTTTCTGGAGATCCAGGTATCAAGTTCACCTTTTTGTGATCAGGTGCTTGGACACTCATGTCAACGACCTTCCCTTTCTTTCCATCTAGTCTTTCATAATCAGGAATTGGAGTTCCGGAGTTAGAGACTAATTCATTTATCTTTCTTTTGTTAGGGAGCTCGGGCTCCACCTTTTCCTTAATAGTTAAGGACGAACTGTAACACTCCCAAGCCATGTACTGGTCGTTCCTCATTTCACCTACTCCTCCATCAGTTGGGAACTTTATCTTCTGATGGTAGGTGGATACGATAGCCTTAAAAGTATTCAGAGCGGGTCTTCCCAAGATGGCATTGTAAGCAAACGGGGTGTCTACCACGAGGAACTTGATCATTCTCGTGACATTCTTTGGTTTTAATCCTAGAGTGGTACTCAAAAGTATGGTTTCGACCGGAGTGATTTCCGATCCCCCGAAACCGACCAAAGGGGTGGTTACCTTATCCAATCGTGGATGACAGAGTTTCATTCTTGCAAGAGCTTCTGATGAAATTATGTTTGCCGAGCTCCCGTTATCGACCAGTACTCTTTTGACCTCGAAATTTGCAATCCTTAGTGTTAACACCATGGAAAAGTCTGGATCATCTTCATTCGTGTCCCAATTAACATCTGCGGGGCGATCTGCCTCGCTAAAGCTGATGACTTGATTCTCCATTGATGGAAACTCCAAAGATAGAATTTCCCTTTTTGTGGACACTCCTGTCCTGATTGACCTTAAAGTCCTTTTTCTGGCATTCCTACTGTCTCCACCCGCCGGTCCACCAGCAATCATGTTGATCACACCGTTCGATTGCTCATCCGCCCGACTTTGAATTTGTCTTTGCCGAGCGCCAAGTTTTTTCGGACTACGGGATCTGTAGCGATTGTTATAGTTGCCATTCTTAACAAATTCTTTGAGTTTTCCTTGGTCGATTAACTTTTCGATCTCGACCTTCAACTGATAACAATTTTCCGTACTGTGGCCTCTAGCTCGATGATATCGACAGTATTGGTCATATCCAGGCGCGCCCGGCCTCGCCTGTGTGATCCTTTGGGCTTCCGGAATTAAATTCCCTTCTTCCAATACGGTCAACACCTCTTCTTTTGAACTGTTGAGCTCAGTAAATTGAATTTTACCCGGCCTTGGAGCTCGATTTCGCTCATAAGGGGGTCCATACGAATTCGGTCCTTGGGGTGGCATATGCGGCTTAAAAGTGTTAATTCGCTGCCAAACGGATCCTTTATTCGACCCTCCATAATCACCTGGTTTTGGGATCGGAGCCCGATCGTGCTTTTTGTTGAGATGAGACTTATCTAGATGTGAACTCTTCAATTTGTTCATCTCTTCCTGTATCATATACTTTTCAGCAATTTCCATTATCCGTTCGAAGGATTTTGGTTGCTTTCTACATAGTGCATTTCCAAACTGGGTGCTTCTGGTCAGCTCGAACATCAACGAGGACAGATATTCAATCTGCGGGGTATCCACTTTCAAGAGTTCAATACTAAATCTTGCCAGCCATTGCCTCAACGTCTCTCCTTCCAATTGTTTCACAGTGCCCAGATGATTTGCTGGCAATCTTGGCTTCCTCTGGCTAGCGAATTGATGTTTCAGCTTATCGCAAAATTCTTCGAAAGAAAATATGGAATTCGGAGGTAATTTTCCAAACCAATCGAGGGCAATCCCTTCAAAAGTGGTGACCATAATCTTGCAGCAGAAATTATCCGAGTGTCCATACAAATTCATAACATTAACAAAGCTGTTAATGTGTTCGCCGGGGTCGGTAGTCCCGTTATACCGAGGGAGCCTGGTTCGCACCGTTTCTGTGTTTCGAGCTTCACGTATTTCTCTACAAAAGGGTGAACATCGCATGATATTATTCGAGACCTCCCTTTCTCGTAAGTTTCCTCTAGTCAGGGTGTTCCCCGCTTGCCTAGCAACTTGATTAGTAAAGGGAATCTCTATCATAGTATCCTGCTCTTCCAATTTTTTGGCCAACCTTTCCTGTACTATGATCTCCAATTCAGATTCAGTGATTCTTTTGTAATTTGGTTTGTTTCTTCTTACAGCGCCGGCGGTGTGACTTTCCCCGACAACAGAATTCTCCAGATCGTGCACTTGTGCGGGTGGGTTTTCAGACCGGGCATTGGCTTTCGAGGGTGCTGCTCCACGTGGATGTGTCGATGGGGCATGCGACATATCATTTTCCTTCTGCAAGTTCGATGAAGGTATCTCTGGTCTTCCCTGAATCCCAGGTTGATCGACAGGTGACTGATCTGCCCTTCTGCTGTTCATGAATTCCCTGCACATTGTGCCTATTATAGATCTTAAGTCACCAATGGTCGTGTGTATTGGAATGTTATCTTGTGGAACCGCCGGTGGCGCCTCCGGTTGTTGTTGTGCGGCGCGCGATAGGTTATCAGGTTCATTGTTGACAGAATTTTGTGCTCCCCCTGCATGGGAAGGCTCTCCTCTAACATACGTATTCCTCCTCGTAGTAGGCATATTTCGATCTAATACTCGAATAAGGACCCCACGGTGGGCGCCAATTGATCTTACGTAGTTTCGTTGGTTCGATCAAGGGTGGGACGTAATTCAATAATGACAACAATAAAATAAAGCAAAGATCAAAGTAATTGTATTCGAATTGAATGAGTACAAATGCGTGTATTCAAAGGTCCTACTCGAGCATTATAGGATGCCGTACAAGCTAGAGTGTAAAATACATACGATCCTAAGTCTATACTTCTAAAATGTTCCGAGCAATAGCTTCGAGGAGGGAGCACCTGGGAAGTCGTGTCCAGCATCATAAATGCATGGGGTATTTATAGCTGAAAACGGGGTTCAGGTGGTCTACCCGCAGATGTGCAATTCTTCGGCCCATAAGTTTGGGTCAGAGCTTGGCCCAACAGTAATTTTGGATCCAGGGTAGCCTTGTATTTACAGTATTTCTACATCGGGGTCGAACTGGATCTTCCGAGATAAATAATGTTCGATCTTATGTAGTTGTAAAGAAGAAGAGCAGAAATCCGAAATATCCCTCATCAGAGTGTATCCCTTCGCAACTAGCCTTGCCTTGTAGGTAGACACCTCTCCATTTACTCCAAGCTTTCGCTTATAGATCCACTTGCAACCAACGGGTACTACTCCCTTTGGTGGATCTACCAAGGTCCATACCTTGTTTGAGTACATGGAGTCCAATTCGGCTCTCATGGCTTCACGCCATTTTCCCGAATCTATGTCCAACATAGCTTCTTCATAAGTCCTTGGATCAATATCCAATTGCCCCGTTTCATGTATCAATCCAAACCGTTTGGGTTGTTTACGTTCACGAGTCGACCTACGAAGTTGTTGTGTACTAGTGGTTTCCTCATTACTCTCAATTGTTTCCATCTCTTGTGGTGATTCATCCGTCTCACGAACTTCCTCCAATTCTATCTCCACCTTTTCATTATCAAGAAGACGTTCTTCCATGAAAATGGCGTTCCTAGAAACAAACACATTTTGTTCCTTAGGATCATAGAATTGATATCCAATAGACTCTCTAGGATATCCCACAAATTTGCATAAGGTGGACTTGGCTTCCAACTTATCTCCCACTAGCTTCTTGACGTAAGCGGGAGACCCCCAAATTCTCATGAATTTATAAGAGGGTGCTTTGCAGAACCACATCTCATGAGGTGTCTTAGGTACAGTTTTCGAAGGTACTACGTTTAGTATCTTTGAAGCTGTAAGAAGAGCCAAACCCCAAAAGCTTCTAGGTAAATCCGTGAAACTCATCATGGATCGAACCATGTCCAATAGAGTTCTATTCCTTCTCTCCGATACTCCGTTCAATTGAGGAGTACCCGGAGGAGTCCACTTTGAGAGAATCCCATTCTCTTTCAAATAACCGAGGAATTCGCTACTCAAGTATTCTCCACCTCGATCGGATCGAAGTGACTCAATACTTTTACCTAGTTGCTTTTCTACTTCATTTCGAAACTCTTTGAACCTTTCAAAAGCTTCGGACTTATGTGTTATGAGATAGACATATCCATACCGTGAATGATCATCGGTAAAGGTTATGAAGTACTTATAACCTCCTCGAGCACTAACAGTTAGTGGTCCACATATATCCGTATGGATCAAATCCAAAGTGCTTGAAGCACGTTCCGGTTTCCCAGAAAATGGCAATTTGGTCATTTTTCCCTTTAAGCAAGATTCGCAAGTTGGGAACTCATCCAAGTCCACTATTTCTAGATACCCATTTGAGACCAACCTTTGAATCCTCTTCTTGGAAATATGTCCAAGTCTAGCATGCCATAGATATGCGGAGTTATCGTTATTTGCCTTTCGTTTCTTAATATTATCGTGAACATGCAATATAGTATTAGATGTTCTGGACGTTTCAAGATTATACAATCCATTAGCTAGTGTACCTTTTGCATATAAAGAACCATTCTTTGAAATGCTAAAAATTCCATTCATAATGGTAAAACAAAAACCTTCTTGATCCAAAACAGGAATTGAAATAAGGTTCTTGATTAAAGTAGGTACATAGAGACAATCTCTAAGGACTAGCTTACAATGTCCTACATCTAGTTCTACGTCCCCTATTGCTTCGGCTGCAACTTTTGCACCATTGCCCAAGCGGAGAATCCAATCCTCGGGTTTAAGGGGCCTTGTTGTTCTCATCACCTGTTTGTCATTACAAAGGTGAGAACCACAAGCGGTGTCCAACACCCAATTAGGATTATTCACGGAAATATTAACTTCAACGAAAAATATACCTTGATTCTTATTTGGGACGGTTTTAAGGTAAAGAGGACAATTCCTCTTCCAATGCCCTTCTTTATTACAATGGAAACAAATACCCTTAGCCACCTTTCCCTTCGCAACTTTAGGAGTGGCCTTAAGAGGCTTCTTGTCCTTAGAGGAACTTTTCCCCTTCTTTTTCTTTCCCTTTGCCTTTCGGCCCTTGGAAGAAATGGGAGCTAACATCACATGTTTCTCCTTTACTATCGAGCTTTCCGCCGTGTGAAGCATATTAACAAGTTCATGAAGTCCAACTTCCATGTTATGCATGTTAAAGTTCATCACAAAGTTGTCAAATGAGCGGGGCAATGATTGAAGGATCAAATCCATATAGAGTTCATTGTCCATAACCACGTTAAGATGAGCAAGCTTTTCGATGAGTCCAATCATTTTAAGCCCATGCTCACGGACCGATGAACCCTCAATCATGCGAGCTTGGAAAAGCTCCTTACTTGCCAAGTAACGTTCTTGCCGACCCGGAGTCGAGTACAACTCGGACAAGTGAAGGTGGATATCCGAAGCATGAGACATGTTCTCATGTTGCTTTTGAAGCTCACTTGACATTGAGGCTAACATGAGGCAACGGGCTTGAAGATCATCTTCGACCCATTTGTCAAAGGTGGCCCGCTCCTCATCCGATGAATCAGTCGGTAAAGCCACATGAGGTGGGGCGGTAAGGACATAGCTCCTTTTCTCAGAATCGAGAACAATGCGAAGGTTGCGGAGCCAATCGGAGTAATTTGGCCCGGTGAGTTTGTTTGAGTCAAGTATCAAATGAAGTGGGTTCTTTGCCATTCTAAAACACTTTTAAATCTACAAAGGCGAAAAAAATTATGTTTAGCGTTCATTCAATTTTTCAATATACTTTATGATCTTGGACTTCTAACCATAAAGGTCTCCCACTATTTTATCGAATCCCATGCCCCCACATGGTAAACGAGAAATCAAATTTCTTAGTAGGTCTCAAAGTCCTAAAGACATTTTCCACACCCACGACTCGTGAGACATGTGGTCAATTCAATAGGTAGGCAACAAATTGCCAATCGTTTCTGCCAAACGACCTTTGAGAATATTTTGCCTCGCTTTTCGTATGGACCCACGACTCGTGCGACATCCATATTATTAAACGTTAAGTCTAAACCATCAATCTTGATAAGACATACCCCAATCATGGACGTTCCACGACTCGTGAGACAACGCCATGACCCGAATATGCCCTACCCTTGGCACTTTAACTCGTGCATCAAGGAAACGATCATATTGCTCTAATTACACCCGTTCCACGACTCGTGAGACAACGGATGAATCGAATACAACTCATGACCGAGCCCTATTGATGGAAGGCATGGACTACGAAAACTCGCTTGCCCATTATGACTTAATTATTAAACTCGATTGGGTCGAGTGGAGGTTTTTAATTATTTGAAGTTGGAAGATCTCACCAAATTTTAGTTGTTTATCTTTCTTAGGTGATCTATCCTAACATGCATCACATACATCAAATGGATAAAATACCAACAAAGCATAAACGGCCCTAGCATGCTCCTATCGCGTGGTGGATGATCATGGGCCGATCCTATGCGGTCCATTCCGAGCCAAGGAATGTGCCAATTGGTCAATCTAAGGTAAGTAAACAAATGGAAATAGAATCCTATTCTATTACATATGCATCACCATGCATACATGGCCTTCAAGGTCTTCAAGTCCTCCAAGTCCTTCAAGTCCTTCACAAGTCCTTCAAGTCCTTCTTCTTGAATAAACCTCACAACCTAATGCCTACTCTCTTTACATTGACATAAGTCAAGAAATAAGAGGCATGCAAGCCCCATTTAATTACATACCCAAATCATCAAATGAATTACAAGATTAATATCCAATCACATAAGGTCAAGGCCACTAGATCATCCACCCATACATTCATCACACAATGGGGCATCGATAAAGTAAATTTACCAAGAAGATTATCTACCGATTTCTAATGGATTAAGGCATGTACTTTGTGGTGTCCCAATTTAATGAGACCAAAGAACACAAATTTAGATAACTTAATGTAGGAGCTCGATAGGTGTTTGAATTTCGGTTTTATGACCAATCCGGCTCATCCTTAAGTTATCCATAAGTGAAGAGGCTTACCCACAGCCCTACATCACCTTAGGAAACCGTAGGACTCACAAGATTTAGGCAATTTTACCGGTGGGTGCGATTGTTCCACTACAACCCGGCACGTACGGTCTTTTCACCATAAACCAATTTTCAAACTTAAACCACCCTTACTCCATACATCCCTATATCCAATAAAGTGTTCATAAACATTATCTAACCATAATCAACCACAAAAACAGTCCCTAAATCCGAAAGCAAATCGGTTGATGCACTTCAAATTTTAACAAACCGTTTTCACCAAAACGTAAGGAAACATTCATAACACTTATGAATCACGAATCTAATATGAAATAGCATGATTTGGCTCTGATACCACTTGATGGTAATGGTCCTAAGGTCAACCAAAACGCAGCGGATAACAAAAATTTTTAAACGGGACAAAACGGCCCAAAAAGTGCAACTACTTTGCAAGAAATCTTTGGAGACCTTCTACCATTACTATCCTAGGATCATCATGCATTCAAAGTTCGTATTAGAAGGAAAGATATCAAGACATATACCTCTCCCAATCGTGGGAGGTGAAGAACCGCAAAGAATCGGGACAAGCAAGTAACACCCGAAACCTTCAAGCACCTCCAAGCTCACGGGCTTTGTGCTTCCTACGAAACTTCTTTCTCCAAGCTCCTCAAGAAAAACCACACCAAGATCTCCAAGTGTAGATCCTCCAAAGATAGCCCACACACACAAGTGATAGCACTTAAGGAGCAAAGAAGATGAACTAGATCTTGCAAATACACCCTCAATCTATTAGCTAGAATGAAGTAGTACTTGAATCAAGTTAGAAACTTGATGAAGGAAGAGAAAGAGATGAAGAAAACAACTTTTCTTGCTAGGATTAGAGAGAAATCCGAACACACACTAAAAGGTGTAGTGTGTGTTTTTGTCTTGCATCTATTACATCTAATGAATGAAGACAACATCTTATCTTTTATGTGTGTACATTATTCAATGTAGTTTATTGTTGGATCAAATCCACCAATAAGACTTGTAGCTTTATTGTGCTTCCCAAGCACACTACTTTTGATACAAGTTAGTGGTGGGGGCCACCACTAACTCTTGATAAGATATTTATTTCTCTCTCTTGTATATATAGGCAGCAGATCATCTGTACCATTAACTTGTACCACTAATGTGTACCACCAATATAAAACTGACACGTGTTTATATTAATTGTAGAGTTAATTCAAATTAAACTTAGCCACATTAATTATTAGAGTTAACTCAAATAATTGTACAATTAATATGAACACGTGTCAGTTTTATATTGGTGGTACACATTAGTGGTACAAATTAGTGGTACAGAGGATCTGCTGCCGTATATATATATCACATATATATATTAACATTATATCATATCATATATGATCATCTCATAAGACCAATTTAAATTGGTCATGGGTTAATTGGGCATTTATTTCCCAATTAATAAATCCAATCTCTAATTCAAAATTAGAAACCCATTTATTTCTTCCTTCAATTAATTAGACCCTTCTAATTAATTTCGACTAAATTAATTTAACACTTAAATTAATAGAGTCCTTTAATTAATTAATCTCCATTAATTAATTACTACTTCTTGTCAAATCTAATTTGACTTTTAATAGATTGAACTAAGTTGCATCTTGTGCTATTGTGTGTGGCCCCTTGGGTCCACCATCAATTAGCCGTGGGCTCACAAACCATTTGTGATTTAATTAAAAAGATTAATTAAACTACTTTTAATCAATCACTCTTAGTATGATCTCATCAGATCTAGAGTACCCAACACTCGAGGTAGTCGTCTAGTCACGGTCGACGAGTCCTAACTAATGATGAATAAAAAGTGTGAACCTTTCTCGAATTGATCTCATCAATCCTCTTACGCATACCATGCACGTACGCTCCTTCCAATAACTTATTTCCCGATCGAGGCCTAGGACATGGAGTCCAACGGATTCCTATTAGCCTTGATAACTATGCGTCTTTATTCTTTATGGTGATTCCATTTAGTGATTACCCATTTGGATACTCCTTTCCAAATCTAACATCACTTACTTCGGCCGAAGATTCCCGGAATCAATCCATACAAAAGAATGCATAGGAAATCGCCCAACCACATCACGGTGGGAGTTAATGGATCCTTTATTGACGTCATTAACCTCACTACGAAGCAATCCATACCCAACGTGAAACTATAATGACTCGCTAATTAGTAGTCGAGTAACACATCAAAGCATAAACGCTCCGCATGAAGTTCACTCTAACGTCTCAAGTCAAAGGACCAATTTACGTACACTATCGTAAGTAGAAGAAATCTTCATCTCCAATAAACTCCTAAGATGAGATTTTTCTAGCGGGGTTTCGATGCGCTTGATCTCATCAAGCCACCCACTCATATGCATTGATATCTACCATATCGATGTCCATGGAACTATCCATCCCCATGCAAAAGAGAATGCATACTCGTGCAAGTCTTACCGAATACAATGATGCCCTGTCTCAATTGTATTCTACGACTTGGAAAGCTTTTAAGATCTTAAACCATAGTAGAACATATTCCATAGAGGGATGCTCCATGTTCCATAGTTTCAACGATCTAAGGGCTTCATAAATTGCTTAGATGTATCACAATAATGAAGAATTGCCAATGCGAACTTTTATTGATCATGAATAAGATTGATTACAAGAGTATTTACAAGAAAACCGATTGGCTTGCAGGGCATTACTCTAACAAAAATATGCAAGGTAGGTTTCCCCTTGTCCCAAATGACATGTAAAGTATCTAGGCCAGGCACATGCAATGACATATTCTTGTTAAAACAATCGACCTGGGCATGATAAGCACCAAGCCAATCCATACCAAGCAAGACATCGAACTCATGTAGTGGTAACTCTATCAGATCCACAGGTAAAGTATGACCCTCTACTATAACATCACACGCATAATATACCACCCTAGGCACAAACATCTCACCCAACGGGGTGGACACCTCTAGCACATATGGCAGATAAGAAGGTTGTGAATGCAAATGTTGTGCAAAATGTGATGCCACATATGAATGGGATGATCCTGGGTCTATAAGTACTCTAAAATGATAGTTCGAAACGATTAGTGTACCTGTAATGACCGAGGTCGAATTTTTCGCTTCTTGTTGTCCTAGGGAAAACACCTTTCCCTGAACCTTGGGACGCCCTAAATTGTCCCTCTTCACTCCTGATACCTGACCTTTGTTCTTTGCCTTGGGACAATCTGGCAAAAAATGTCCCATCTCACCACAAGCAAAACACTGGCCAAGCTTACGACGACATGTATCCTCGGTGTGCCCGGTCCTACCACAATGTCTACACACTGAACCTGTGCTTGTACCAATCTGAGGTGGGTTTGGACTAATTGTGCTAGCTGCAACTGATTTAGATGGCTGTGAAAACTGACTCTGTTTACCAAAGTCCTTGCCCTTTCCCCTGTACCTGCCTCCTCTCCATGGCTTTTTCCCACTCTGGGAAAATGGTTGTTTTGTTGATGCTGCGGAGGCTGTAGATGCTGCAGAAACTGATACGGATCCTGACTGAGTCCTCCTATCTCTCCTGCCCTGCTCCAATCTCAAGGCCCTGTCCACGACCTGATGGTAATTATCAAAATCTAGGGCTTCCAACCTGTCACGGTAGTCATCATTTAGACCTGTGATGAACCTGTCAATCTTCATATCTTCAGTCTCTATCAAATGCTTGTTAAAGGCGGCCAACTCGGTGAATCTTACCTCATACTCTGACACAGTGTTATCCCCCTGTATCAGGTTCAAGAAATATCTCTCCCGCTGTTTACGAACAATGGAAGGAACATATTGTGCTCGAAACTCTCGTCTGAACATATCCCATGTCGGTTGTTGATGCTTAGTAGCCCAAGTTTCCTCAACTAACCGCCACCATTTCCTGGCAGCCCCAGTAAACATGAATGCTGCAAAAACAACCCTCCAAGAATCCTCCAAGCCTAAGGCAACAAAAATATGAGTAATGCTCTCAAGCCACTCTTCTGCCTTATCCACATCTGGCTGGCCATCAAATCTCGGTGGGTTCAGTTTCATAAACTTTTCTAAAGCTTTTCCCTGCTTATCAGAAGAAGTATTAACAAGAGGAGGAGATGATACAACCTCAATTAGGGGTCCCGCAGCTGGTACTTCCTGCTGAGTACGCTGCTGTAGTGGAGCTAACATGGTCATAATATACTCAAGCTTCTGATGTATCTCACTCATCTCCTGCTCTTTAGCCAAGGGAACATGATCAGAAGAAGCACTATGCTCAATTCCTGCATGTTCCTTCCCCTGTTTGTGAGGTGGGTTACTCTCGGCACTCATCCTGAATCAGAATCGACACTCACGAACCCCAAAGTACCTACACGTAACACTATATGTTACTATAGAAACATGGTCAACACATACCTACAGCCAAGGAACCTATCCCGGCTTATAGCTAACGCGCTCTGATACAAACTGTCACACCCCCGTCCCGGGTAGGTCCCGAGCACGGGAAAGTGACGTGCATGTCAAGCATATCATATCAAGTACATTGTCATTTTATCAACAAAACCATATCTCGTGACATATAATTCCTTTGTAAAATATATGTCATAGCAAGTAATAAAGGGACGGATATTAAAATTCCGCCGAACTATTAGTTATATAAAGTAATCGGGCAATTTTACTACTTCAATATGGCATAACAAAATACATAACTTGTACAATTAATCAAACCACCAATTGTGGCACCAACACAAGTATATAAATAAACCACAATATTGTAGCAACCATATAAACAAACCCTGTAGCAAATAAGTGTCATCTCCTCAACTGAAACGGTACAAACTATGTGGCTAATACTGTGTTACAACCAAGATAGCCATAAGTACAAAATACAAGAGTGAGGCTATGAGCTACAAAATATACAACAAAAGAGACTCAAAGGATCTAAGTGATCCGTACATGTACAAAAATGCCTCACCGCGATATACAACTACCTTACCAAACTATGTACAACAACCTACCCCAAGCTACTCGATGTTGATCCCCGGTCCTCACTCAGGCCTACCGCCGGTGGTACTGTGATCTAAGGAAAACAAAGTAAACGGGGTAAGTCGAAAGACATAGTAAGTGATGTCGTGATTCATGCATGTGGGAGAGTTATAAAATTATAACAATTGATCCAAAATAACATTTATAACTCCATATATCAAAAATCAAGTCATATACAAGTCATGTAACAAGCCATATATGTATGGGCACGTTGGAAAGCATATAACATGAAATTAGGATACGATATCGGTGAAGCTTTAATCGATGCCTTGAATCATATCCATCTCATATCCATTTCGAATATATAGCCGTGTGTCGAAATAAACGATCACAAAAAGAAGTCCAAGAATGTACCGGTATCAACATATCATGTAATCCATAAATGGATCGCAAAGGTTCCCTTTGCTAGCAAGGGTTCTAATGCCGTATGCCTTGAATCGTGGCCAACGATCAAGGGTCGGTTAGGCTCCACAAAGAAACCATCACCTCAAGTATACACAAATAAAACCATGGTTTCCATATGATGCATCGATGAACAATATAACCAAATTCATCCAAGGTAAAGTACATGGATGAATTCCATATGCCTAATTATCTCAAAAATCAAAACTTCACCAAATAACAATATCTCCTATGTACAAGTTATTGTTCTATATAGCAATAAGCCCTCCAAGAACATCAAGAAATTGAACACTAATTTCCAGCAATGACAAGTTAATGTTCCAAGTACATATAACTATGATATGTGCACAATTTCATAAAACTAGTCAATTAAAACTAGTCCAACAATTTCACCATCGTTTTATATGTCAAGGAAGCTCAATTTCTCACCATAGATCCTACTAAATATTCCTAAAACACAACCATAATGTCCTTATAAAATCAGCCCATACCTATAATACATCTATGGGAAAACTCACAATTCTAGCCATAACTTCTACAAAGTACCAAGCTAGAACAATTTAGAACAAGTATATAACCACCCCATGAATTAATCTTAATTATCCATAAAAATGGATGAATCTTAGAAGTTAACAACATCACTTACTAGAGAAAATAATCGGTGCAAATTGAAGAAGAAGACGCAAGGAGCAACTTTGGTCAAAGCCGACACCGTAACCGATTTTTCTTGATTTCTTAACAATTGTTTTGATGCTTTGAAACCCTCCAAGAAGACCTGAACGTTTTTGCTCTGTTTCTATCTAATTTGGAACTATGTTTGAAGATAATCTTATAGAGGATAAGTGAGTGGAAATGAGAAAGGACCATTTTGACCCATCTAGATTGCCTAGCCTTTTCAATTCTGTCCAGGGCTCGTTTGTTATATTTTACTGAACCAAAAACACTCAAAACCTCTTCCATTAGCTAGATCATGAAAAATTAGGCAAGTTAGCCTTTTGAATCACCTGATTCCGAGGTCGTATGAATTAATTATGATTTTCTGAAGTTAGGGCTTCAAATTCGGTTCACAAAGCCCCGAAAACTTATAGATCAACACTTTGAGTTTAAAACTCACATGAACATGTAAATGAAGTCATATAACATATAATTATGTCATAAACCAAATAAAATAATATTATCTAGCAATTAGTAAATGCAAAGCACGCAATGCCCAATAGAATATATGCACATTCACACACATGTAACATGTCACGAAAACGGGTTATGACAGACTTACGCTTAGCAAATTGTATTTGAGGCCTTTAACATAAGAGACGTCAAATATCTCAATGTTCCCTTTGATTAGCTTTCCACTTGCTACAATCTTGCCTTCCTTGTTGTCTCCAAAAGTGACTTTCGGACCATCCACAGCAACAGCATCAATCAGCTCATGTATGTTTCCACACATATGTCTTGAACAGCCACTGTCCAAGTACCAAGTCTTCTCTACTTTACTCATACTCCTAATCCTAACCTACAAAACAAAATAGAAATTGTTTTAGGTACCCTTATTGAGAGGGTCCTAAAGGATTGGTTCCACCTTTGACAACCCAAGATGTTGAAGTCTTAGGCTTCTTAGGTTTCTGAGTTTCAGCAAGAGCATGAACAGTTTTGCCTTTACCACGTTCATCAGATTTGCTATGTTGTTGATAATCAACATGATAAGGATAATGTTCGTAAGCAGAATAAGATGCATGGTAAGCAGGATATGCATGCATTGGATGAGCAGGATATGGTGCATAGTAAGTTGGAAATTGAGGTGCATGGTTCATAGGAGGATATGCAGTAGGTTGCACATAATAAGACTCATTTCCATACCAAGCATTTGATTTTTGTTGTTTTTATGCTTCATTGGTTTACTAGATGCTTGCTCATTAACAGACGACTTAATTTTACTAGTTCGATTGATTTTAGCCTGATCAGAAGACTTCCTAGGACTCTTCTGTTTGGTCTTTTTCGTCTCCTTTAACACTTTCTCAGGTGAAGCAGGTTTAGTAGTCTGAACATACAAAATGACCTTACTGTTGTCAGCTGATACAAATTTTTCAGTATGGTTCAGTTCTAACTTATCCTGTTCTAAAGGTGTCTTCTGTTTACTAGTGATAAGAGTGGATGCAACAGATGACTTTTCATGAGACTCAATTATCTTTTCAAGTTCCATGATTTTACCCTTATGTACTTCACATTCAGCTTTCAGAGATTCATTCTCTTGCTCAAGCAGTTTATATTCAGCTGATTATTTTGGCTTTTCAGCTTTAAGTTTCAGTGAACTGTTTTGCTCTCTTAGCAATATCATCTCTTCCTTAAGCTTACAAAATGCTTCAGCGATACCAGTATTGTTAAGCATCATTTGTCCAAATGAATTAAACAATTCATTGTCAAGAGGAGTTACCTCATCATCCTCAGAGTCATCAGATTCCTTGGCCATCAGGCAGATAAGAGCAGGACTCTCTTCTTCAGAAGACTTTTCATCAGAAGTGTCTGAATCTGAATCCGATGAGTAGATAGCAGCCAACTTCTCAGCTTCTGCTAACAGCACCTTGCCTTTCTGATGTTTTCTTTCTTTTCTGATTCTCTTTTCCTCTTCTGTATACTTCTCAGCTTTAGGATACGGGCAGTCCCTGATAAAATGTCCCAATTTCCTGCAATTATAACACATCATTTTGGATTTATATGAATCCTTATCTTGAGAAGAAGAAGTAGGGTTAGAAGTAGAAGCATTGTTGTATTTGTTCTTCATTTTTCTTTTGTAGAACTTCTTAAAGTTGTTTATCAGCAATGCAACGTCTCCAGTTGTATACTCCTTTTTGTTGAGTATGGTGGCTTCATCAGATGAGTCCACTTCTTTGCTTTTGTCGGCTGGTCTTCTTGGATTTTCAGCAGCAACTAAGACGGCTGTGGGACTTGAAGTTCAGGTTTCTTCAACACCCATTCTTGGTAGTTTATACTCATACGCCTTGAGTACTGAGAACAGCTCGGTGAGTGAGATCTTTCCCAAATCTCTTGACTTTTCCATTGCTGTTACCTTCATGTTAAACTTTGGAGGTAGAGCCTTCAGCACCCTGACAGTTATCTCCTTGTCTGTGAAGGTTTTTCCAAGCTTGAGAACTTCATTCAGTGTCCTTGTAAACCTTGTATCCATCTGGTCAATGGTTTCCGAAGACTTCATCTTGAAGTTGTCCAGCTTTTCCAGAGCAACACTCAGCTGATGCTCTTTGATGGCGTCGTTTCCTTGGCTCATATCACGAACCTTATCCCATATCTCTTTGGCAGTCTTGCAGTGCTTGACTTTGTCAAATCGATCATTGTCCAGGGCCTTGGTCATGATGAAACGACCAACTTTGTCAAGATTGAACAGCTTTGTTTCTTCAGCTGTCATTTCGTTCAGATCTTTTTCCACCACTATGTCGACTTCATCAACCTTTATAGTCTTGGTGAATTTGAATGGACCTTTGATGATACATGTGTACATGTTGTCATTGTATGCAGCTAAGAAGATCTCCATTCTGATCTTCCAATCCTCAAAACTCATACCAGCAATGTGGGGAACATGGCTGATACAATCCATTTTCAAAAAGTTTTGATTTTTCAAAAATATGCTCTTTTGAAAAAGTTTGAAAACCTTTGAAAAACACTCGGATCAAGTTCGTTGATCAGGGAGCTGATTCAAATGAACCACCTGCTCTGATACCACTTGTTGGTCCCAAGTGGTCAGATGAGGTCGAGAGGAGGGGGTGAATAGACCTCAAAAAATTTTAATCAATTTTAACTTTAAAACTTTTTGTTCAGTTGTAAGCAGACTAAGCTGTTACAGAACAGTAAGCTGACGAAGTTGATCGCGAACAAATCTTTGAACAACTTTGTTGACCACTAATCTGATAGTCACTTAGCTGATTTAGTCAAAATCAGTTTTAATACCAGAATACTTGCAGCGGATTTTTAAAGTGTTTTTCACAAGTAAACTTAGTAGTTTCAAAAATTTTATCCCCAGTTTTGTAAAAACTCCTTTAAGTCTTTTTCAAACAATTTTACGAAGTGTTTTATGCAGTCTGAAAATATGCAAGTAAAATGCAATGTAAAACACAAGAATTTTTATAGTGGTTATATGGATGTAAATATCCTTTAGTCCACTCTTCCAAGTCACAAAGATCTTGGGTTATACTAAGAACACTAAGTAATTAGTACACTCCACTTACGCCAAAACAACAAATGAAACTAGCCGCAAGCTCGCAATAGGAAATCACAAAGAAGTCCTATTCTACAGAGTTTTATCACTTCACAAAGATGGATAAACACTCCTCACAACACTCTAACAGTTTTTCACTCAGGAAAAGGTGTATATCTTTGATCTTCAACTTCTGCTTAAGTCAACAAATGACGAAGCTGTTGAGTGAGCTGTTCTTGAGCTTTTTGAGACTTAGAAAATATTTTGCTTCGAAATCGATTTCTCAGTTGTTGTGTGTGTAGCTTCTTTTCTCTTCGTCTCTTTAGCTATTTATACTCACAGATTCAAAAAGTGTCCGTTGAAGAGAGACAAAGTTTGAGTTTTCTCGATTTTTGGTCCTTAATTTCCATGAACGGCTCTCTGCACAGTGACAGTACTGTAGACTGTGCTTTCTGTCAGGCAGCATTTAATGCACCTAGCTGATACGAGGTATTTCTTCAATCATTTGTCATTAATACCCTTGGTCTTCAGCATTTATTACTCCAAGTGCATTTATTACTGTTGGGACGACTTCTTGATCATTTCCACTAGGCTGATGAGAACACAAGTTTGATGGTGAGCAGAGCTGATCCCAAACTTGAACAAATCTGATTTGAGTCGGCTGATCTTCACCAGTCTGGTTTCTTCCCTTCAGCAGATCAGTAGTCTTCTGGACCTTGAATATTTGACCCTTCTGATTTGTCTTCATACTTGGTCAAAATTCTTCCAAGGGATTTAAACTAAGTTTTTCTTACTTAGCTGATCTTGATGAGTTTTGGAAATCATCAAAACCTCCCTTAATTTCTCTAACTTCAGTGCACTCTTATCTTCATCTTTACCCAACATTCCTTGAGTTGATCCATCCGGAATAAAGTAACTAGGCCCTATAATTATCGTAGAACTTTACCTCACACCATTATCATTGATTTAATCTAAACCTACGAAAGTTGGCGCCCACCGTGGGGCCTGAGTTAATTATTCGATAGACACATGGCTCGCCCGAGGAAGAACGCTCGCAACGACATAAGGAGCAACACAACGCATCCACCTATAACGTTGGACGACGTTCACAACAACACGGCGAATAATGAACCTATCGTCAACGACGGCGATAATCAGCAGGGAAATGATCGACTGGAAAATCGAGAAGAACACCATGAGGTCAATGTTCTAAATTCTCAAGAACAGCAAGAAATCGCCACCAATGCAATGCCTGAATCCCCTAGGGTTCCTACAATCCATGTCCCTCTGGCAGGAACAGAGGAGAAATTGAGACAGATCCCGCTCCTATTTAACTCTCTGTACCCAGGAGAACTGTTGTCTCCTGAACATCAGCCCAGAAATGCTAAAGCGACTAGGGCACATCCCGGCCAAAGAACTCCTAGGCAGCTCGACCAAATATCAGAACAAGCGGACAATCCTATCAGTGAGCAGCGATCACTACCTAGCCCACAAAGGAGCAACGCTGACGATCGGATCCAAAGAAAAACGGATTGAACAAAGCCTCAACCGGCTCGTCGTGGATCGAAAGAAAATACTATAATTCACGTCGATGACGACATAGCTGATACCATCCCTAATCGACCAAAAACTGTTCGCATCTCGGAAAGAGAGATCGAAAAGATGGTATACAAGAACGCCTTGAGCAACGTCTATTAACCGTTCAAAACCCATGGGCGAGGAGTGCGGAGGTCCAAGAAAGTTTAGCAGCACGTTCCCCCTTTTGCAAGGAGATAAAACAAGCACAATCATCTGGGCAGGTTCCAGGACGACTACCACGATATGACGGAACCACTGACCCTGATGATTACATATTCAGCTTTACGAACATAATGAATTTATATGCTCATTCAACGGAGTATACCGCCAAGCTGATGATCACCACATTTGAAGGACTAGCTTTGGATTGGTTCGGAAAGGAACCCATCATCAGTTTTCCTGAGTTATGTAACAAACTGACACAACAATTTGCTAGTCAGAAGAGACAAAAACTGCCTATGAGCTACCTTGGAACCATTCATCAACAAGAAGGAGAATCCTTGAGAAATTGGTTGGCGAGATTTAATGTGGAACTACTATAGATTGACTCTCCCAGTATTGATTACATAATCTCCATCCTTTTCGACCTCACCAAAAATAGGCAGTTCGGGTATGCGCTGAGTAGAAAACAACCGAGAACCTTTGCGGATATTATGACTCTGGCATCAAAATATATGACCCAAGAAGAGATGAATTCTTTCAAGGATAAAAATAGGAATAAAGCCCCCACCTCTAGCTCAAGGCGACAAGACAAAGCTCCTGTTTCAAGGCCAATGGATTACGATCGATCCTTCAAAAAAGGAAACGTATTTCAACGATTAGATTATAATCGAAACGATCAGGATAAAAGACCTAATATCTATACTAGATCGAGATCGGCTGACCTACCACCTAGAAATCGTATAAACCATGTGGAACATACCAAACTATGTGTCCCCATTGAAGAAATTTTGGTTGTACTGGAAAGAAACAATTGGATTCCACCTGCAAAAAGAATCGCACAACCAAAGCCAGGTGCTCGGAACTACAATTTATATTGTCGATACCATCGGGCCCATGGACATCGAACCGATGACTGTTTTCATCTGAAACAGGAAATTGAGAGGTTAATTGAACAAGGAAAATTGGACGACTATCTCGAAAGAAACGACAAAAAAAAATAGGCGTAGGAGTCCACGACCCCAAAATAGGAGAAGAACCCCAGGGAGAAGAACTCCAAACGATGGTCCACCTCAGGAACCAAACACTGATCAAATTAACGGTACTATCCATACGATCTCGGGGGGACCAACAGGGGGAGATAGTCGTAATGCACGGCGTAGAACTGCCAGGTCGATTGAAGGGAATCTCAGATATTCGAAAGAAGTGTGGAATCTCGATAACAAATCATCGAAAGAACAGCCTATTAGCTTCAATGAGAGTGAAATACCAAGAAATATCGTCTGGGATTTTAAAGAAGACAACCCCGACTTCCCAATGGTGGGTCTTGAAATAGCGAACTACAATGAAAAGAGAATCCTAATCGATAATGGCAGTTCATCAAACATCATTTCCAGGGAAGTATTAAAACAAATGAACCTAGGGGAAATAACGCTCCAGAAAGTGGCCACTCCCTTAGTAGGCTTTGGAAGATCGGAAATAGTCCCGTCAAGAACCGTGCACTTGAGTGTCTCGTTGGGAAAGAGACCCGAACGAGCAGTGAAAATGATAAAATTCCTAGTCGTAGAAGCTCCATTTGCATATAATGCGATACTTGGACGACCTGCACTCAATTTATTCCGTGCGGTGGTATCAACATATCATCAGAAGATAAAATTTCCTACAGCTTCTGGGATCGGAGAAATAGTGAACGATCACTGCACGGCATGGGATTGCTATAATACCTCCCTAACACTGGGAAACCGATCCAAATCATTTACCCCAGCTAAAAGGAAGCTTGAAGAGGATATCGAAAGAGCTGAAGTCGAGATCCCCAGCACTGACAGAATAAATCGGAAGGGAAAGGAGCCGGTCGATTTAACCATAAAACCACCAGAACATAAGGATATTATGCTCGTGCAGGGAGACCCACTTAAAACAACCACGGTCGGGACCGAACTCAGTCCGAAAGGAGAAGTAATGTTAATAAACTTTCTCAGAGACAACGTAGACATCTTCGCTTGGAGTGCGGACGACATTGAGGGTATCGACCCAAGAGTAATCACTCACTCTCGAAAAATTGATCCAATGGCAAAACCTGCAAGACAAAAGAAGAGGAATCACGGGCCGACAAAAGATAAGATAATCAAAGCAGAGGTCGAGAGGCTACTCAAAACTAGACAAATTCGAGAAATAAATTTCTTAGAATGGCTATGCAACGTTGTCCTAGTAGCAAAGGGGGACAAAATGGACAATAAATGGAGGATGTGCAATGATTTCACCGACCTCAACAAATTGTGTCCACGTGATCCTTACCCTCTCCCAAGAATCGACCTATTAGTCGATTCAAAGGCTGGATTTGCTATCTTCAGCATGATGGACGCCTTTCAAGGTTTTTATCAAATCTACATGGATGAGCAAGACCAAGAAAAAACTGCTTTCATCACAGAGCAGGGAGTATACTGCTTTATTGTGATGCCCTTCGGATTAAGGAATGGTAGCGCAACCTACCAAAGATTAGTTAATTTAATGTTACGAGAGTTAAAAGCATACTTAACTTTCTCACCATTGTTGGCCAAACCGACTGATGGAGAACCGTTATACATTTACATATCAATCTCTACAGTCGCCATTAGTTCGGTATTGGTAAGAATCTCTACATTCTTGGAAATAGAGAAGTTTGCTTTAGCCTTAGTTGTGGCAGCACGCAAGCTACGTCCATACTTTTTGACCTATAAAATAGTGGTACTCACAAACCAACCACTATGATAAGTATTGGCGAAGCCAGAAGCCTCTGTCAGATTGATCAAGTGGGCGATCGAATTAGGACAATTCGAAATTGAATATAAACCACGAACAGCGATTAAGGCTCAAGTTCTGGACAATTTTCTACTAGAAACTCCGACCTCGTTACAAGAACCTAACGACTCAACCAGTTATGAGAATGATATCTTAATCGTTGAAAATCACACCTGGCTAATGCACGTCGATGGTGCCTCGAGCAGAGAGGGAGGCGGAGCTAGAATTAATTTTACTGGACCAGACAAGGAAAATTTGAACTATGCAATCACATTAGATTTCATGGTAACCAACAACGAAGCAGAGTACGAAGCATTGATTGCGGGAATGGAAATGGCAATTAAAGCCAATATAAAAAGTCTTAGAGTATTAACTGATTCGGAGTTGGTACAATGGCAAATAGATGGTTTATACGAAGCAAAATGATTCAACATGATCAAGTACCTCGCCAAGGTAAAGGAATTAGCATAAAAATTCGAGAACTTCGAAGTACAAAATGTTCCCCGTTCCGAGAACAAATGGGCAGACCAACTCTCCAGAAACTCCTGCGATTGACATCGACAACACTCCCATCACTGAAATAATGGAAATCGAGCTAGCAAAACAGAATTGGATGACTCCAATAATGGATTATCTTGCGGAAGGAATCTTGCCAACCAATCAGAATGAAGCTCGAAAGATGCACCTAGGTACACGATATTGGAAGGAAAACTTTACATAAGATCAGTCTCCGAAATCCTACTGAAATGCGTTCCCGAGTCCCAGATAGATCAAGTACTTCGGGAAATACATGATGTGGAGGCAGGAAACCACAGTGGAGCCAGAGCTTTAGCCCTGAAATGTCTCCGAACAGGATACTACTGGCCAAATTTAAATAAGGATGCAATCGAATATGTGAAAAGATGCCATCACTGCCAAATCCACGCAAACGTAAGTCATCAGCCCGCAGAAAAGATGCACCCGATACCTGTTTGCTAGCCGTTCGATCAATGGGGAATAGACATTGTGGGTCCTTTCCCAGTAGCCAGATCGAAGAAAACTTATGTCTTAGTGGCTGTCGAGTATTTCAGTAAATAGATAGAATGCGTCGCTCTGGCCCGAATAACACAGTTTCAAGTAATTAATTTCTTGTGGAAGTTCATTGTATGTCGATTCGGCATCCTACGAATCCTAATCTCTGACAATGGAACTCAATTCGCGGAAAAACAAGTAATGGAATGGTGCTCTAAATTTGGAATTCAACAAAATTTCACCTCGGTAGGACACCCAAGGGCAAACGGACAAACTGAGGTAGCGAACCGGGAAATAGTGAAATCCTTGGAGAAAAGACTAGGGGCTGCCAAGGGGAGATGGTTAGATGAACTCCCAGGGGTGCTTTGGGCCAATCGGACAACTGTCAAGACCTCAACTGGCGAGACCCCGTTCAGTTTAGTTTACGGCTCGGAGGCTGTTATTCCAGTCGAAGCATTGATCCCAACTCCAAGGGTCGATATGTACGACGAGGAAGAAAATGAAAAGACAAGGAAAGACGATGTCGACCTGACTGAAGCCTTGAGAGAAAAAGCTGCAGTACGTTTGCAAGTCGCTAAAACGAATATGGAAAAAGCCTATAATCAAAGGGTACGTATACGAACCTTCAAGGAAGGGGACTTAGTACTAAAAAAGGTAGAGGTGTCTAAGCACGTCGGAAAACTGCAACAGAATTGGGATGGACCTTACATCATTGTTGGAGTTGGAAAGAAAGGTTCATACAAGATTGCGCACATGGATGGAACACCCCTACCCAGAACCTGGAATGCAGTTAACTTAAGGAGATACTATGGACGTTAACTCCATAACATTATCGTACCTATTTTCTTTTATTTTTCTCAGTAGTCGTTTATTTTGTCTATTCAAGAAACTGGTACAGTTGGATGTAATAAAAAGCCTTTGCCTAACTTCTTTCGACATACGTCGTACGCTTATAAATTATTAACCATTTTAACGGGTTAAAGCCAATTATTGGTGAAAAACCTAAGTACAAACTTGAGTAAAATCGATCCGCTCGATAAACACTCATCGATCTCCAAAAACAAAGACTGAACGGGCTAAAGCCAATTATTGGTAAAAAACCTAAGTACAAACTTGAGTAAAATCGATCCGCTCGATAAACACTCATCGATCTCCAAAACGAAGACTGAACGGGTTAAAGCAAATTATTGGTAAAAAACCTAATTACAAACTTGAGTAAAATCGATCCGCTCGATAAACACTCATCGATCACCAAAAACGAAGACTGAACGGGTTAAAGCCAATTATTGGTAAAAAACCTAAGTACAAACTTGAGTAAAATCGATCCGCTCGATAAACACTCATCGATCTCCAAAAACGAAGACTGAAAGGGTTAAAGCCAATTATTGGTAAAAAAACCTAAGTACAAACTTGAGTAAAATCGATCCGCTCGATAAACACTCATCGATCTCCAAAAACGAAGACTGAACGGGTTAAAGCCAATTATTGGTAAAAAACCTAAGTACAAACTTGAGTAAAATCGATCCGCTCGATAAACACTCATCGATCTCCAAAAACGAAGACTGAACGGGTTAAAGCCAATTATTGGTAAAAAACTTAAGTACAAACTTGAGTAAAATCGATCCGCTCGATAAACACTCATCGATCTCCAAAAACGAAGACTAAAATGGTTAAAGCCAATTATTGGTAAACAACCTACTACATTGCGTAAAAGTCAATCTGCACGTTAATTGCTCATCGATCTCCAAAATAAGGAAAGAAAAGGTTACAACCAAGTATTGGTAAACAACCTAGTTATTACATCGATCGGATCGATACAACACTCAACGATACAATGAATAACAGTAAAGATCGAGAATGACATTAGCGAAAAATAAACGTATGAGACAAGATGTAAAAAACATAAAGTTTTTATTCATCTGAAAAACAAAGAACATCTCTCGATTTACATATCGTTACAAATACAAAGGTGGAAAATAATATTACATAGATCGGACCTTTTCACGACAATGTCCACGGAAACATCAATCTCCTCCGTAGTGCCTCGACATTCTTCTTCAACCACCTAAGAAGCATACTGTTCAGGATGGTCAACTTCTTTAGTTCGACGGCCAGGCTCTAAAGATCGATCCTTCTTTTAGTCAGAACAGTCGCTACAAGCCAGATATCTCGTAGCGGTTATTCGACCAAAATGAGCTCCCGCTTGAGAGATTGCTGCAATTGTCCGTCCAAAGTAGGATCTCGCGAGGACCATCGTAAAAGTTAAAATTTACCAGCACACCCTGACGGTCTATCACTCCGGAAGTAACATCCAAGAACAGGGATGCCTGGTAAATATGAACCCTCCATGTGCAAACAAAATGCCATGGACCCCAACCCCGTGAAGACAAAGGCTGAGGCCACATGGGACTTGTCAGTACTAGGTAGGGCATCAATGGGACCTGTCAGCACTAGGCAACATGGTGACTGAGTAATCGATAATGGATACTCATAGTAATGTTATTTTTTAAAGACGATGGGATCACTCGGCAATATGAAGCTTAAAGAAACTAAATTC
This sequence comes from Penstemon barbatus, assembly GCA_003313485.2. Lineage (NCBI taxonomy): Eukaryota > Viridiplantae > Streptophyta > Magnoliopsida > Lamiales > Plantaginaceae > Penstemon > Penstemon barbatus. The sequence continues at coordinate 47,749,333 of CM064877.1, forward strand.
TCCATCTGTACGGTATGAAAAGAAATGGTAAATGAGTTGCTGCCTATTTATAGAAATATCTATGTTGATCCTACGGTTGGTAAGAAATTAAATCAACGGATGAAAAAGGGTCTTTTTAACTCCCTGCATTTAATGCGAGTAAGATAGAACGGCACATGGATAGTCGATAATCCTGCTCGGCGAGAACGGGAGGATCAGATCAAAAACGACTAGCAAGTCGGAACTGATACACAACAAGGTCAACAAACATAGTAATCTCAGAACAATAGCATTTCTACGCAAAGTGCCAGATCTGTTCTTTTTATGAGGAGTTTACGAAATAGTTGATCGTTTCGAAAACTTATGAGAATATAACAATGTAGAATCCAGCTTTCTTCTTAGAGTCCTAGAAATCTGACGGAATAGAAGAAGAGACAGCCGTACTAGCTATGACATATAGACTTGTCACTGCCTCATATTCCAAAGAATTGCTTAAGGAGGTCTGAACAAGTTGGATCTAACTAATGGTTATACATTTTCCAATTCATCCCACACCAAAGAGATGGTGTTATGGCTTAATGGTTGCTTTATTTGAAGGAAATGAACCTCACAGTCTGTACATCGAAACATTAGTTCCGAAAGAAGCAGACGAAGCTATTTGATAGATTGATTCGGAGTAATATAATATAGGGGGTTGCAAAGCAAGCTTTATATAGATTTCAATAAAAGACAAAATAACGTCTGACATATTCAGCTAATCGATCATTGATGAGAAGGACAAACTTACTACCCTACAATTTGGAACGAACAATTGAAAAGGTTCTAGCAACCCAATTTGCGGATTAATGGACGCGAACTTTAGAGTACGTATTCAGTACGATATTGGAATAATTCGCAACAATTGGAATTATTGAGATACAATATGGGCCAGGTGATCAAACAAAAATTGACAACAAAAGTGGACATAATTATATTATGAGGTTGCATTCAGTAAGGTTACATGATTACAGTTTCTTACTACATCAATTACAAAAGACTAGTATCATCACAAGCAAAAGGAGTACAAAGGGAAGAAAGTGTTAGCCGTTTTTGATGAATTGACCAGCTTTCCGTCAAGACTGGCTCAAATATAGAGGATCCCTCAGAAAAAGAATGACTCGTGTCTACTCAACAATAATTATTCCTGACCTGTGAGATTGATCTCTACAAGGCAATATCTGGAAATAACTGAAGCAATTTGTGCTAAATCTACCAGGACATAATTTCATCTACGAAACATTTTACTAACAAGGAACTACGCATTGTTTAATCAGTAAAAGTGCAAATATCCATGCTATCATATTATGCCTACTTGATCAGGTAATATAAACTTACTTCTCCTTGTGAATTGAAAGTAAGAAAGTTATATTTTCACCAAAAAGAGAAAGGTGATACAAAAAAAATGGAGAAACAGGGCCAATTGAAGCTTTAGTGCTTATCAGGACCAGTGGGCCTGCTCGAAGAAGCACCTTTTCGGGGAGTAGGTACATCCAAAAACGATCCGATCTCCTCCTGACGCTTCTGATAACCTGCATCAAAGCCTTCTTCAAAAGCACGCCGACGAGACTCCTCTGAATTGGCATTCAGTTGAGCCAGATCATCCCGCTCCTTCTCAAGAGCTAATTTTTCGTCACGTAACTTTTGGAGATCATCAGAGAGCACTTCAATTTGAAGAGCAAGACCACCAGCCTTTGATTTCTCCGCATCCAGGCAATCCCTCAGGTTTTCTCTACTAAACCAGAAGTTATCACACTGGGCACCCAGCTGTAGAGCATAATACTTTCCCTGAGAAGAAAGAAGAAATAAGCTACAAAACAACAAAAAAAAATACAAAGACAGGATCAAAAAGAGGGAATACATGTTCAAATTGTTGGAAGAGGGACTGAACGAGACGAAGGGAAGAGGCACCCTCATGCTTCTTCAACTCGCCGGGCAGAACGGTACTAAGACCAAGTTCCAAGGACAAAGCATCAAGTTCGCATGAACCAGGCAGAACAGAATCGAGCGATATTTTATCAGGGCGAGTGATGAGGGGTAATTCAGATCCCCTGTTTTTTTTAGCCTCAACACGATTCGAATGGCTATGAACCCTGTCGCCAGGGACCAAAAGACGAACCAAAGCATAAAAATGATTGTTCCGAGCTCATAAGGTCGCCATAGATCGAAGGACACTGTTGGGCCGAGCCCAGGCCCAAGCCCTCTAATTTGGCTATAAATACTCCATGCATTTATTACACTGGGGACGACTTCCAAGACACTCCAACCTTGAGACTGCAGCTCGAGTTTACTGGAGAATATTAGTATAGGTTTTCTCATACATATTTCACCCTCTAGCTTGTACGGCATCCAATAATGCTCGAATAGGACCTTTGAATACTTGTACTTGTACTCATTCAATTCGAATACAATTACATTTGATCTTTACTTCACTTTATTTATTGTTATTATAATCATACATCCCACCCTTGATCGAATCAACGAAACCACGTAAGATCAATTGGCGCCCACCGAGGGGCCTTATTCGAGTATTAGATCGAAATATGCCTACTACGAGGAGAAATATGTGTGCCAGCTGAAGATTTTACTAATCCGAAACTTCGTTGTTCATTCTCCGAGGCGAATCGTTCGACCCTTCGTCATTTCAGAAATGAAGAGAAAGAAGGCCTATATGATAGTTTTTCTTTTTTTCTTTCAAGCTTGAAGATAATGGTCAAGCCTATGATCGCACAGCTCATTTATTTCTATGAAGTTGCAGTTCGATATTAACGATCGGAATTTATTTTTTCGTTCTACGTATTCATAAACTTCAATGGCGAATCCTTCGAATCAATTATTTTAAAGATCATTGGCGAAGTCTCTATATACTATCAATCGACTATTTGTATTCTTCTCAAAGTCGGCCGGGTTAAATTGATTGTTTAAATATTTTGCAATCGATTGGATGAGTTCTCAAACTAATAAAGGGTATGTTGGATTATCACTATGACCAATAAGGGAATTCGAGTAAGAAGATTCGATTACAAATAAAACTTTATCATTGAAATTCTTCAAACAAGTTACAAAGTAAAGCTCCGAAGGAATTTCGGGCTCAAGAAATGCAGTACAATCATTCCTGCCCTATTACAAAATTCTATAAGGAAATTCTATCCTATTAGGTGCTCGATCTTCATTTCCGAAGAGCGCCCCAGATCCAGAACTCAGCAGTGATCCTCCTTGCCAATCACTAGCAACGTGTCGCGCGTCCGCCCTCGTGCTGGCTAAAAGCCGGATCGGAGATCCTCACCGGGGAAGCAGACCGACCTTAGATCATCATCTGTAAACAATGATTGAAATACTCAATCGTTATTTACAGGTTGATTCGAACCGGAGCAGCAAAAGGTTATCCCAACAAGAGGCACTCCAAGAGAACTCGAGGAAACTATCTAGTAAGAAAGCCCTCGAGGAAGCTGATGCCTCAGATTTAAAGAACTCTTCTCGGAATAACCAGCTGTCCGATCAGGTACTGCCCCAGAATACCAGAATTCTAACCCGCACCAGACAAGATATGTCTGGGAAAACAGGTTGCCTGCCGGTATTCTAGGCGCAATTTCTTTTGCCTGTCGATATTCTAAGCGAAAAGCTCATCCAAAAGGAAACAAGATCGGAAAAGAAAGTTCAAACTCTGATCTCAAACTCTTTTATTCGGGACAAAATACGAATCAAATCTAAAACTCGACCCATGATAATCGGATGGGGCATAAGGAGAAAAGCAAGAAGTGTTGTATACATGAAGGGACCTATTTATAGGGGTAGGGAATTTGAAATCAACGGCCCAGATAACATTTTATGAGCGATTGGGATGTCCGCATTAAATGGAAGGACCGTTACATTTCCCGAGAAATTGGGCCCTGTTTGGTAACAAAGGACGCGATTCAATGAGGAATATAGAAGAATTGCAACGTTCTATCAAACTTTACATAGTTATCGAAGGATGGCATGTCGGATTCATATTCGGTTATTTTGGATGTTCTTACGCTCGAGTATTTATTATTATGTTTTACGCTGCCAACTAAGAAGAAATATAATTGGTTTAATCGAACAAGATTCTCGACCTGGAAGTTATGCAATTATGGAAATTCAGCAGTGATAAAATTTTTACGGCATGGTCTCCTTTGTCAATTTTAGGACCGCTAAGATATTTATTCATTAACCAATCGGGCAAGCGTTATTCTATTATTTCTTGGTCGATATTGAAAGATCGAGATGGAATTATGAAAGACAAACTTCTATCTAGTTATATTTGATGATTATCAACAGAACGAAGAGGAAAAATATTTATATTATCTCGAAAAAATACAAGAAGTGGGAAAATACATATGGAACATAGCCTTTGCATTACAACGCTAGATTATTACAATCCTATAATACTCTCGGTCTCCCGTCCTATCGTTTACTCGGATAATTTGGCTCCGAGCACGGAATATCTTTAGGACCCGCAGGCTCTTAACTTTATCTGCATTCTTCCGAAAACAGAGGATCGAACGCTATCGACCCAACGTCTTCCTAAATGCATTGCAGCAACAAGGCCATGGGCCTAGCTTATTGGCTTTCCAGATGGAAATCGCATTTGCCTGTCGATATTCTAAGCGTGGTTGCATTGATTTTTCTTTCGCTCGAAGATTGCTCCGCTTAAATATCGTTCGAAGCCTGAGCTCAAATAACCGTACCAATCGAATAAACATCTTGACCACCATGATCAGATAAATGAATTCTCGATGCAACGAATGAGATAATTTCAACAATATGCCAGCCTTTTATAGCCGAAAGGAGAATAGAATCCAACGGCGTATTATTCGCAAAATGAGCGGACAAGATTTGTCGACCGTTGCGATTCCCGGTAAAACAGGAACCGTATTGAAAAAATTAAACTTATCAAATTTAGGAACCTACAAAGAATTTTCTCGACAGAGGCATAAGGATTATTTAAAATCTAGGGCTATTCACTACTGCCTGATTCTCCATAATTGCAGGAGACTATTTTCTCTTCAGTATTTATTTCGATCAAAAATTATATATTCCATGGAAGCTAATCTCGTCAATATTCATATTCGTTCATCTCTCCTTGATATTATCGATCTTTGTTATTTATTCTGTACTTGTCTCAGTCTATTATTATAAGGGTGAAAGCTGTTGTTATGACCCTCGAAAATCGACCAAGGGTGAAAGACGTTGCAACGCTCCTTGGATCGAAAAAGGAAAATGGGTGACGACCCTCGAGCTAAAAAATGCTCTAAAAACGACTAAGGGTGAAAGCCTCTGCTATGCCCCTTAGATCGAAATTATTGAATGGGTGAAAGCCTCTGCTATGCCCCTTAGATCGAAATTATTGAATGGGTGAAAGCCTCTGCTATGACCCAAGGGCTAAAAATGCTCTAAAAACGACTAAGGGTGAAAGCCTCTGCTATGCCCCTTAGATCGAAATTATTGAATGGGTGAAAGCCTCTGCTATGACCCAAGGGCTAAAAATGCTCTAAAAACGACTAAGGGTGAAAGCCTCTGCTATGCCCCTTAGATCGAAATTATTGAATGGGTGAAAGCCTCTGCTATGACCCTAGGGCTAAAAATGCTCGGAAAACGACTAAGGGTGAAAGCCTCTGCTATGCCCCTTAGATCGAAATCATTATCCTTGATCAACCGGGATCAATCAACATTCTATTCTATTATTTCTCCATGATTATTCGATCGTCTAAGGTTAACAGCCATCTTTATAACGCTTAAATCAAAGCTATAATTCAAGATCGATCGACACCCTATTCGAATATTACATCATGGTTATTTGCCCAAGTTAGAGAACTTGGCCCTTCAGATTAAAATTGTTACTTGAAGGTCATTTTGTATTCTTCTATTTTGATATCTTAATTATTTCACGGGGGAATAAAAGTCTCCTACAAGTTATATTCAAAATCGAGGAATATCGATTATCATCTATCATCTAAATATTTATCAAAGTAAATAAAGAATGGCACTCGATCATATTTTGGAGGCAGAAGAAATCGATGCTCGATAACAGCATACAAAAGCAATTTTACGGGATAACACGTATGACGAGAAAAATAAATGTTTTATTGATGACATTACAAGCAAAGTTTGAAATTACAATGGCGAGGAAAAATCGAACAAGGTCAAGGCTTTACATTTTATGTAACCCTATTACAAATCAACCCTACGCTAGAAGTTTCTCGTGATCGAAGGAAGAAGTCGAGGCTGGGCTAACACTTCCACCCTTCATCCTTCACTTCCTCGGTACTTGCTCCACGCCGGGCCAGATCGAGAGAAAGCAAGGCAACCCCTAGAGAAATTATTCCACGCAATCTCGGAGGCAACATTCTTCAAGAAATATCTTGAAGAAGTAGAGATCGAGTGCAGGAAAACTCCTCCAGCAGTAGACCCACTATCCCGACTGGATAGAGATCAGAGTACAGGAAGTCGAGCCCGCCTCAAAGACTTGGAATCAAAGAGAGCAGGTCGCCTGCCGGTACCCCAGTCGCAATTATTTTCGCCTGTCGATACCCTAGTCGAAATAAGTAGCCATCAGGAGATAGCGAAATTTATAAACAGTTCGAAGAAGAACCTCGAACAGTTCAATCGGAGATAGCAAACGGAGCATGATGGCTAGAAAAAGTAAAATCTCAATCATAGAACCGATCAGAAATGTTACTGGAATATGAAATTCAAAGGTAACTACGGATCTATATATAGCGAAAGGAATAGGCAATTAACGACCCAGATTTGATGATACTAACGGCTGAGATATAAGCAGTAAATGCGCCGACCGTTACGAATCCCGAAAATGCAGAAACTGTTTTAAAAAAAAAAAAAAAAAAAAAAAAAAAAAAGCGAAGAAAATATCAAATTTGTTCCACTCGAGTTCATCTTATCCGAATTCATCAAAGTCTCAGTTCCAATCATCAAAGAAAAATCATAAAGAAATCCAAATGAAGGCATGATCAAAGGAAGAACACATAAGAGGAGCATGCGATTCGAGAAGAAAGCAAATTATTACAAGCCATAGAAAATAAAAATATCTGAAAATTATTCAGGATAGCACAAATAAAAACAGTATACTACGAGTTCGGGTAAATAAGAGACAACATCTAAACAAGTTTATTGTCAGAAAGAATCTTTCGAAGCTCAGCATTGCGAGCCTCACATCCTGCTTCAAATCCACGATCATAAGCCTCATTTTCTCGACGTGTGAAATTTTGTTTCTCCTGCTCATGGAGGATCTTCAGTTTTTCGAGTTTCTCATTCAGCTGCTTATGGATCTCCTCTCCATGATCGTTAGCCTTCTTCTCCTTCTCTAAAGCAAGTTTCTCTGCGAGGACACGGTCGAACTCGATTTTCTTCTCTTCCAGCTCGAGAGAAATAGCAGCGCGCTGGTTGATCTCCCGCTCAGCAAACGTTTTAAGCTCAATGAAGTCTTGTCCGGCCTGTGAAAAAGGGTCAACAGCTCTAAAAAAAAAAAAAAAAAAAAAAAAAAAAAAAAAGAAGAAAAAATGGGAAAAAGGTAGAATAAATAAATGTACACCTGAAAAAGGAAGTGCTGCCCAGACTCGAACAACTCTTCTATGTTTCTCTCTTTGGACGTGTTTCTTTCCTTGGGTATATCAGTCTCTGAAGAAGTAAAGGTATCTTGCAACAAGTTACCCATGGGATCAACCTTAAAAGGAGATCCATCTTTCAACTCCTCGTGCAGGGAAGAAGCAACCTTTTGAGGAGAGGAATCGACAAAGGATCGGGGAGGATTATCAATTCCTAAAGCTTCAGCGGAAGCCCCCCCACCAGTCTCTGACTTGGACTTTTTGTTGGGATTCCCTGAGGGAGGAACGATCGAAGCATCGGAGGATGACTTGCCACCAATAGCAAGATTTTGCAAAGCCTCAATGGGCGTAACCCCATCGGAATAAGGCCTCTTATTCGAAGAGGGAACAGGAGTCTTTTCTTGGACACGATCCTCAGTCTTAGAATCAATCACTTTCGGGGAGGAACCTCCGAGCTCAGCCTCGAGCTCTTCGTCCAAAATGGACTTGCTGGAGCTACCCTTGTTCTGCTTCGAGGATGTACCCTTCTCTTTCGTATTTTCCCCACCTTTAGGTGCTTTGGGGGAAGAGGCGGAAGTCTTAGAAGAAGATTTGGAGGGTTTGGCCTCCTTGTCAGCCTTTTGCTCTTTATTCGACTTCTTATTTTTCGAACCACCAAATAGCGACCTGGGATCGATAGTTTTGCCTAACACGTTTTCCATGATGAGTGAATTTGGATCAATTGTTCGGATCTTTACCCGCAGAAAGCTCGAAGAATGCAGAAAATTTTGGGAGAGCTCCGATCTCTATAAGAAAAGATGTCGTGTGAATAATGATAAGAAATCCTAATATTTATAGACGCTATGCACTACGATTGAGATAGTGAATCGACGCGACCATGGAGAGAAATCCCACTCGGATAAACAAAGTTCGAGCAGAAACTATGAAAAATGATCGATATTTATGAAGTTAGAATTCATGAGTTACACGAATCAAGTCAAGAAATATAAAGTTAACTCGTTTACAAAATTGGGTTGCATGAGTAAATACAATTGATTCCTAACTAAAAAACCTTGAATCGCCCCCTCCGGCTTACTCAACCCTAGTAACTAGCTAAATTGAAGATCAGACGATATATATATTTGAAGCTCGATAATTACCCAGCTTGATCGAAAGATGGACCGTCTCCCTTACCCGGGGCATTGCCTATATTGACATCCTTGTTTTCCTCTCCAGACGCGTTAGGAGGATCGTCGCAGGAGTACTCGAGCACATCAGGGTTAGGCATCGGAATACCGTACTCCTCGACTAAGGATGCAAAGCGATGTTCTTGCCAGTTAGTATTCGCCTTGGGAAGAGAAGAAGTTTTATAAGCCTTCCCTTCAGCGTTTTTGAAAGGGTCCATATACTTGAAATATTCCTCCATGTCGTCCGAAATTTTCTCGGCCGCGACCAATTGTTGAACCCCTTTATAAAAAATCGTCTGAAGAATTTCTCCCGTTTTTCTTTGAACAAAAGGATCTAAGACAGGAGATTCCAAGAATTCTCGTATGGCAGGGATCTTGGCTTCTTCCCGACCTTGGGCATATGCACGCTCGGAGTCTTGCTTCGCCAAATCGAGTTCTATTTTTATTTTCTTTAGCTCCTCCTCGAGGGCACTTCTCTCTTTAACGGACGCAAGCAAGTCCTCTTCTAATGAGGAAAAACGTTTCGTATTAGCTTTCTCGAGCTCCTTCTTTACTTGGGATAGCTCCCGCTGGCTTTCTACTAACTGAGCTCGAAGAATTTGGTTATCAACGAGAATTTGAGCACACGCATCGTGAGCATCCTGCGATTCCTGCTCCAGTAACGCTAAACGATATGATTGAAGGGCGAACAAATCCCCGACCTACAAGACATTTTCAAATATCAATAAAGCTAGAGATTCTAAAGAAAGAGAAGGGAGAAAAGGCAATCACCTCGTGATATGTTCGGGAGAAGTCACTCAAAACCTCAAAATCACCTTTGACGGTGTGAAGCAACATATCCCGCTTGAACCGACCAGCCATAAAAATCCTAGCGGCCTTGTCAAACTCGTTCTCCCCACCCGCGTCCAGATCGGTCAGAATGGTGCCATCTTCAGGGTATCCAGCAGCTCTGCTACCTCGAAGATGCTCTTCCATAAAGTCTGCCACGTCAGGCTCCGACCTACCTTCTCGACATGGAACAGAGTCAGTTTTCGCACCAAAAGGTTTTACCCTCCTTGAGGGCCCGGGATTTCCAGCATTTCTTTTTCGACTTAGGAGCTTCTCATACTCCTGGACGCCCTGAATTCGATTCCAAGAGTGCTGGCTATAGCCAACTGATGAAAGAACGGAAGTATCAGGGGAAAACAGAGCTCGGAGTGGTCCGGCAGAGGCCGAATTCAAGGAACTCATAGTACCAACGCCTCTCAGATCGGGAATCGCTACCGGAACGATAACTGAATCTCCGCCCGAGTTACTGGTACCTACTCTATTTCCGGAAGTACGAGGTAAAGGATCGAGATAAAATGGTTTATCTTCAATCGGACTGGCAGCGGATACTCTGAATTCCTCAACAACTCGACCTACAGTGATAATACAATTCGGGCATGGGATTAAACAAAAAACACTGTTCGATAAAACCTTAAAGTAGATGAGATAAATAAACATACTCAAAGAAAGAGTGGCGAAGGGCGGATCACTAGAGACCGGCAGGTTATTGGTCCGCATAACGGATCCTTCGGAAATTCGACCGGGAAATTTAATCGCCGGGGCAGGATAATCGCAGTGGCTCAACCCAGCCAATCGCAAAATGCCTTCTTGAACCAAGTACCTAGTTTGATAAGGGTTAGACTCCAATCGCCCCAGGAGTTCATCAGAAAGACGATGGCTAAGTTTTTCTTTTATTTTGCGAGAACCGTATGTCCAAGTATTTGCGCCGTCCCATCGATAAGGTCTCGTTTTCGAACTACCCTCTGAAATAGGAACGTCAGGGCCCTTCACGAAAAAGAATCTCCTCTTCCAACCTGAAGTTTTCTTTGTTGTTATTTTTGTAAGAAAAGGCCGTTTAGACCTTGGACGAACAGACACAAAGCCTACGTTCGAACCTTTGCAGGGATCCATTCGGAATATCTGCCAAAAGTTGCTAAAGGAAGCTTCTTCTCCTTTTGCCTCCATAAGAGTGCAAAACGCTAGTATATATGCAACGGAGTGCGGGAGAAGCTGGGCCGGGGAAAGCGAAAAGAAATTCAAAACATTTCTGATAAGAGGAGCGAACGGGATACGCAAGCCACAGGAAAATTGTCCCTCATAAAAGGCTTGACATCCAGCGGGAGGCTCAGTGGCACGTTCGGTGTAAGAAGGAACGATAATCGAAAAACCTTGGGGAAGGAATTTGCCAAAATCCGCCTCAAGACGAGCGCGATCTTTTTTCGAAAAACAACAGGAAGTTTCACTAGCTGGAAGTTCTGACTTACCCGAGATGACGGCTTGTGAGGCTTGCGTATGTTCAAAAATCCTGACAAAAGCACCTTCGCCGATACTACGTTTGTCGACCTCATTCTCTTCTAGATCCTCGCTCGGATCGTCGTCTTCGCCGTCTTGATGAAATTCCCCATCTTCAAAGTCATCTACCAGCTTAAACAAGGGATCAGATTCTTGGTTCTCCTCAACCTTTTTCTTGCTTTTCGCGCTTCTAGAGCTCGACATAATGGATTAAGAAATAAGTATACAGGAGGCAAACGCTGTTTCGAGCTTAAACACTTCGAGTTCAAGAAAGTTGCTATATGTAAATATTTTTCAACGAAGTCAACATATATATATACGGGGTTAAAAAGGTAAAATTGCAAAGAGGTCCCCGAGTAACCGCGACGGTTGAACTTACCAAGGGTAAAAGCTTAGGGTCATCCCTCTCAGAATTGCCTTTTTGATCCTTCATTCCCTAGAATTGCGGAATATGTCCTTGCAATTTATCCTTAAGATTCTCAGAAGCCCTCCTGGTTACAATCGAAAATTCTGGAAAGCATTCATCAAGGGATCGAACAACGCAACATGAAACCGAAAGGGGTATTACTATTTCAACATCCCCCGACGAGGGTAATTTCAGAGCGCGCCAAAGTATGCTTCTTATATATGCACTCTTTTTCCCTAACTCGGTTTTTATCCCAATGGGTTTTTCCGAGTCAGGTTTTTAACGAGGCATATCCTAAAGACATACTGACCGGCTCGTCTCATTGTAGCATGGAACGTACTTTGTACTTCTTCGAGCGCTTGCTTCGCTTCACACTCGAGAAGTGGGGGAGTATTGATGAGGGGTAATTCAGATCCCCTGTTTTTTTTAGCCTCAACACGATTCGAATGGCTATGAACCCTGTCGCCAGGGACCAAAAGACGAACCAAAGCATAAAAATGATTGTTCCGAGCTCATAAGGTCGCCATAGATCGAAGGACACTGTTGGGCCGAGCCCAGGCCCAAGCCCTCTAATTTGGCTATAAATACTCCATGCATTTATTACACTGGGGACGACTTCCAAGACACTCCAACCTTGAGACTGCAGCTCGAGTTTACTGGAGAATATTAGTATAGGTTTTCTCATACATATTTCACCCTCTAGCTTGTACGGCATCCAATAATGCTCGAATAGGACCTTTGAATACTTGTACTTGTACTCATTCAATTCGAATACAATTACATTTGATCTTTACTTCACTTTATTTATTGTTATTATAATCATACATCCCACCCTTGATCGAATCAACGAAACCACGTAAGATCAGCGAGGAGACTCAGAGTCTATATATCATCAATCTGCTCTTTAATGCAGCGATCATCCAATTGGCGTGGGGATTCCCTGGTGTTAGGACTCACGGAAAATTCTTTGCCCGAGGCAGAAATCATGGTCCTCCGACCTGACCTACTTCCTGCCCGACCTGCAGAAGAACCACCGGCCTCAAAGGATGTAGTCATAGTTGTGGTATCAGAAAATAAAGATTCCGCAAAACTTTGGGTGACTGACTGCGGATTACAGCTGCCCAAAGAAGGGCCTATAGCCAGGCCACTGCTTACCGGCCCTATAATATCGTTTACTTGACCCTAAATGATGACGGGGTCAGCAGATGAATTCAACAAACTTGAATCATCGTGGTATGATTCTTGCAATGACGAGGGAATGGACGCCGACGGGGGAATGTCGAAGGATTGTTCCTCGTTAGATATATCCCCAAAAGCAATCCGACCTGGAGAGGGTCGCCGTTGAACCTCTGAAGATAAAAAGAGATTTGGTTGAGAAGGAATCGCGCGAGCATCAACATCACTCATATTTATGGAACTACTTGGAGGGACGGTAGAGACTGGAACCCCCGAGCTGTTAGATGTTCGAAAAAGAGAAGGATCGGTAGAAGGCCCTTCAGTACGGGACCTTTTAGACTTAGTATCTCTGGGACGGTCGCGCGAAAGGCGCTTAGATGTGTTGCTAAACAGACTACTCATCCTCGGAAATTAAGAAAATTATTGAAATATCGAAGAGAACTATCAACCTGCTGTGGAGAATATTTTATCTAAGTGGGGACGCGCTGTAAAATAACGATGATATTTTTTACCTCAAGTATTTATACTGAGTGAAAAGACGCGACGGACATTTGGAAGAAGCGCGAAACAGAGCACCTGACCAATGAATAGTTGTGCAGATTCGAAAAGACACAAATATAATCATTATGCTAGAATAAAAGGATTACGTCCGAACTATCGCAGTGAAAAAGAAAATTAAAGTCATATAACCGGAATGCAAATCGTCATAAGTACAAAGGTTAACATAGTAAAATTACAAGTCTCATTGTGACGATTATTATTCCAAAAGCTATTGATTATCCAAGATCCGTTGGTCGCTCCTTCCTGTCTCCTGCTGATCGCCCGCGCCAATATCCTGCTCGCTAACTGCCTTTTCTTCTCCATTAATATTAATCGCTGGCTCCGAATTCTCCTCTTCATTGTCCTGCTCGCCTGAATCATTATTATCATCAGGATCAATATCTGAAGGAGGTACCGATAAAGGTGCTCCAAACTCCTCAACCAGATGAGCTAATGGAAAATGTTTGAATTCAACAGTCGGAAGATCTGAAGAAGAATTAGCCTCACCATGGCGATTAAGACTGACAAGAATGGCCTTGAAATACTCACTCCGATGGCCCTCGATTAAGCCCATAGCGACCATCTGATGAACTGCCTTCATGAAGGTACTCTCCAGTAGAGGACTAACCTTTTGATATACCAAGGCAGTATGAACAGGAGAATTAAGAAATTCGTGAATCACTTTTTCATTAGGATTCCTACTGTACCGATCAGTAAGTGCACCTAAACTAGCAACTTGGGATTAATCCAGTTCACTGATACGGGTGGTGTACCGGACCTGATGATCGTCCAACTCTTTAGCCAACTGGTCGACTTGCTCCTGAGCATGGGATGTTTCCAAAATACTGTTCAAAATATGGGGTTTGTCAATCCCCACGGCTTGTGTACCATCGCCCTGGAGTAGACGAGAAGAAGACGTGGAAAGGCCAGCTCCTGTTAAACCAAGTTCAAATCCTGTTTCTTTCTGAAGCAATGCATTGTTCCTCTCCTCCAAAAATTCACACTGTTGCCTCAGAATAGCTGCTTCATAAGCAAAGGATAGCAAACAAGTGCTAGTCTGAGGAGTCAAAGAAATAAACTATTTAAATAATAACACCTCCAGAAAAATTAAACAGAGAAATAAATAAAACTATTCACCTTTTCAGCATAGAGAGAAGCCTTCTGCAACTTTTCCAAAGGATCTTTGTGGAGCAGTTTTTGAACGCCGCGTGTAAAGAGGGTAGAAAGAAGAATTCGAGTAGCCTTATCAGCTGCATTTTCTTTGTCATCATGGATCAAAGAGTCGCGATCGGAATAACCAGCCTCCTTCTTCCCCTCGAGGTGATTCTCTATCATTTCGACAAAGGTAGGTCTGGAATGATGCTCGCCAGGTAAAGTAAGATCTTCACCAGAACGATTGTAGACCTGTTTCCTCCTTTTAACTATAGAACTAGATGCATTGGGTAAAGGCCAATTACGGCAGCCCCGAATACCCAGGGATGTCCTAAGTTACAGGGGAAGATAACCTTGTCCGGTCCTTGTGGGACCTGGACCTTGAGAAGAAGAGAGTTCATCGTGAATCTCCTGGGAAGAATCTGGAGACTCTTCTCGATTATCATCAGAGTCTTGGCCTAAATCCAATTTTCTCTTTCTTGACACCCTTTGCTCAATGGGATGGTTCTCCACAGTCTTGTTAACGTTCCTAAGGGCGTAACTTCTGCTCCACTGAAACCAGATAAAGGTGTGTTGATAGGTTGTAATGAACTCACTCCAACTCCATTTGAGTAAGGGCGTTGTGGAACAAAATGTTAGCTGAACTGCCTGAATCAATACGGATCCTTTTTACCGTGCAATTCCCAATTTCAGATGTTATAACCATGGGCCAGTCTGGGACGTCATGATCTTTATATAACAGATAATCAACTTGTAGATCGGAGTCATCAAAAGTAATTTTATTGTTCCAGTTCGAGATAGAATTGATAGAATATACTTTATTCCTTTTATCGAACTGCCTGGTCTGTAATGACCTTGAAACCTTTCTTCCCGAATTTTTGCTGTCTCTACCTGTCGGTCCACCAGATATCATATTTATCACAAATCGAGCAGGTTACCCTTGATTATTTTGCTCCCTTACTTTCTTATCTGGCGACTTCGATCTTTGTCGATCATTTCTGTAGCTAGGAACTTTCATAGCATGGGATCCTGCACTGTCTCTCTTCACAAAATCCGCTAAATGTCCCTCAGATATTAACCTTTCGATTTCATCTCTTAGCTGAAAATAGTCATTCGTGTCATGTCCATTTTGCTTGTGGAATCGACAATATCTGTTCTTTTGAGGTTGATATGGAAATGGTTTTCTTAGCATATTTCGATCCTGAATAGCCATCAGAATCTGTGATTGGTTACTAGTTAATGGAGTGAAGACATTCGATTTTCTGTTTGGTGATCTTCCCCTCCGTTGATTTCCTTGATCAAATCCTTCTGTCTGTTGTTTTAAAATCTCTATCTGTTTGTCTGTCGAGATTAAGTTGTTGGACATGATGTTCATTTGCTCTATTGACGCCAAAGAAGTTCCCTCTCATGATATTCATTTCTTCTTGCGTCATGTATTGACTTGCGGTATCCATCAGTTTCTCATAAGTTTCTTGATTTTCTCTCACAATGGTGTTGGCAAAATCTCTGTTTTTAGCATTTTGAAATAACACTGTTAAGAGAAAGTCGATTCTTGGCATTTCAACTTTCAGAAGTTCCGTTTTAAATCTTTGCATGAATGCTCTGAAACTCTCTCCATTCAGTTGGATGATCGAATATAGATGATTAGCGGGTGGTTTGATTGCTTTTCCACTTGCAAACTGATGAACAAATTTATCATATAACTGGTCGATTGAACTGATTGAACCTCCTTCCAGTCGACCAAAGCATCTTTGCACCACATCAGATAATGTTGTTGTAAATAATTTGGCTGCAAAGTTGTCTGAAAGATCATGTAGTTGCACTTATGTGTGAATTGTATGATATTTTCTTTAGGATCTCCTTTCCTATCATATCTAGGCAATCATGTTGGCATTCTTTGTGTTGACAGCAATCTTTCGAAGTATATTTCATCACAAAATGGGGATCTCTTGTTTGTTCGAATGACCAGAGCTTCATCTTCGACTCTTCTTTCTTGGTTTTCTAACTTCTTTGGTAAACATTTGACTTTAGATGCAAGTTTATTCACTTAGACGGAGAACTCCACTAGTCTTGCTTTGTTTCGTTCGGTTGGTCGATTCTCTTGCTCCTTTGGCCTGCTGTTTACTTTCTCTAAAATTGCTGGTTCATTTCTTACTCTCCCCGAGTGATGTTCCGGAGACTTAGGCCTTCGACCTTCGACATCCTGCAGCTTCGATTTGCTCAGCCATTCTTTATGCGCTGTGATGATCAGTTCTTGCAGCTCTTCTCGGGTAAATTTGTAAACTTCTTCCGCTGGACATGAAGGTCCAGCACCTTCCCGCTCCTCAACATGCATGCTAACTTGATCATCTCCCAGATTATCTCCTTGTTGCTCACGCTCGCATGCTGTGGTTTCTGCCATTGCTGCTTTTGATCTTGTTATCATTCCTCCTCGAACACTGATTAGTGGTTCCCACAGACGGCGCCAACTGATGAAGGGATATTTCGTCTGAGTACTTGGTCCAATTATATCGTGCCACATAATTGCTGATATCCGTTCTATAGTAAGGAACTCACGTCGGTCAGATCGAATAGAACTCCTCTTAAGAATCCTAATCCTGCGTTCAAAGGAACTCGTCGGGTGTTGCTGCTTGGTGGATCCGACGTAAACCATCCGATGATAATGTTAGTACAGTTGATGATCAGAATAGCAGAAGTATATTAATTGTCGTTAAATTACCTACCTTTGAAGAGTTATAAATGCCTTCTATTTATAGTTTTCCAAAGCTGATATTTCGGGTCTGATATTCTGGGTCGGATATTTTTGGGTCGGATCTCAGTTGGTTCGATCCAAATGATACATTGAAGGCGAACAATTTTGATAGTCGAAGGGTTAATCTAGTAAGTTTATGCAGTGCTATGAAAATCATTTACGGGACATATGTCGATAAAATTCGATATAACAATATGTTGAATTCCAATAGGGCAAACATAATGATCAGAAATGTAAGTCAAACTATGATCACGATTGACATATATGAAATCATAACAAATTAACTAGGACTAGATCTGGTATGTATCGAACAGAACAGATTAGCTGGATGTCGAATAGAACCAGATTTAATATACACTGACTAAGATAGAGTTTTTAATCCTGATATTGATTTATTTATATGACACGTAATATGCCAAGTCATTGATTGAATATTTGGTATATCAACCTTTTTTCTCACACCTGCTCAAAGTAGCTTTCAAGTTAAGTAAACAAGAATCAAAAGAGTCTCCAAAAATAGTTATATCATCCATAAACATTTCCATGAATTTTTCAACCATATCAGAAAATATGCTCATCATACAACGTTGGAAAGTAGCAGGTGCATTACATAAACCAAATGGCATTCTACGAAATGCAAAAGTACCAAAAGGGCATGTAAATGTTGTCTTTTCTTGATCCTCCAAAACTATTTCAATTTGATAATATCCAGAATATCCATCAAGAAAGTAACAAAATGGATGACCAGCTATTCGTTCCAATATTTGGTCGATAAAAGGAAGTGGAAAGT
This sequence comes from Penstemon barbatus, assembly GCA_003313485.2. NCBI lineage: Eukaryota > Viridiplantae > Streptophyta > Magnoliopsida > Lamiales > Plantaginaceae > Penstemon > Penstemon barbatus. The sequence goes on from CM064877.1 coordinate 47,767,232, forward strand.
GATCTTTTCGTGTTGCAGAGTTTAATTTCCTATAGTCAATGCACATGCGCCACCCAGTTACAACTCCAGTGGGAATAGGATGCCCTTCTTCATTTTCTACAACTGTAAATCCAGATTTCTTTGGTACTACTTGTGTAGGACTAACCCATTGACTATCAGATATAGAAAAGATTATGTCTACATCTAATAAGATCAAGACCTCTTTTTTCACTACTTCTTTCATGGTGGGGTTTAATCTTCTTTGAGGATCTCTATGTGGGTTAGCACTTTCTTCTAAATGAATCTTATGTGCACAAATTAAGGGACTAGTACCTTTAATATCAGCTATCGACCAACCTAGTGCAGAGTTATGTTCTTTCAACAAATTTATGAGTTTCTCATCTTGCTCGACACTAAGTTTAGATGAAATTATAACAGGAAAGGTATCACCTGGTCCCAAGAATGCATATTTCAGTCCTTCTGGTAGTTGAGATAACTTGACTTTTGGTGCCTCAGTGGAAGATGCCTTTGGTTGTGTTCTTTCTGGTAGCTACTCAAAGTGTGGCTGCCAAACACTCCTTTCATTTAACCTTGTTTGATTAACAAAATTAGATGAATTAATATTATTAATATAGTTAAGTGAATCATTAAATTAAGATTACAAAGGAGATAGCGTAAAGATTCAGAATTTTCCCTTTCGAGTGTTTCAGACAAAAATGAATCTATCATATAAGTATGGTGACACTCACCTTCATCTTGTAGTTGCTTCCCAACATGGAATACATTGACTTCCAGTGTCATATTACCAAATGTAAGCTTCACGAGACCGTTCCTACGATTGATGAGAGCATTTGCTGTAGCAAAGAAAGGTCTACCTAGGATCAGTGGTATTTTAGACTCCATATTAACCTGAGATTGAGTATCCAAAACCAAGAAATCAACATGAAGGAAAACATCCTCGACTATTCCTTTGGTCTACGAATGGTTCGGTCAGCTAGTTGCAAAACAACAGATGTAGGCTTGATCTCTCCAAGGCCAAGTTGCAAGTAAACTGAGTATGTCATAAGGTTTACACTTGCTCCAAGGTCTAATAAAGCTTGACTAAACTCATGTGGACCAATCTGCAGGTTATTTTGGGATACCTAGGATGTTTATATTTAGGTGGTACCTTTTGCTCAATCACTGCACTTACTTGCTCGGTCAAAAATGCGGTTTTCTTGAAATTGTGTTTTCTTTTCACAGTACACAAATCCTTAATCACCTTTGCATACGAAGGTACCTGCCTGATAACATGTAACAAAGGCATATTAATTTTGACTTGTTTCAAATGTTCAAGAATTTCACCATGATTTTCTGGTATTTTTCCCAATTCCAGTGCTTGAGGGACAGGGACATGGACCAAGGCTTTCTGCTCTACTTCCTTAGGGGGTTGTTTGGCGGACTAGGTAAAGTTGGTCCCTCTATGACCTTACAGCTATGAGTGGTGATGGCCTTGATATCTTTGATGTTATATAATTCAGAAGATTCTACCTTATGTTGCCCCTTAGGATTAGAATGTGGTTGGGAAGGGAACTTGCCTCGTTCTTGTATAGTAAGAGCACTAGTCATCTTACCAATTTTGATTTTCTCTCTCTTCGTTTTCTCGCACATTCTAAGTTATTACGGCTTCTACCTTTTGATTAGTCTTACTTTGTGCCTCGATAAATGATTGAAGTGTGTCCTCTAAAGGATTCCTATTTTGGTGAGCATTATTTTGAGGTGCTGGGTAAGCTCTAGGTGCTTGTCCCTTAGATTTTCCAACTAAAGTTAGGGTGATTTCTCTAACCAGGATTGTACGTCTCAGAGTAAGGTGAAAAATGTTTCCTATATGATCCTAAGGCATTACATTTTTCTTCGTAAACCTCTCTCATCTCACTAAGTGTAGGACATATTTGAGCTAAATGAACTACCCCACCACAAATGAAACATCTATCTTATGACTCTACCTTTGCAACTGGTTGATGTTTTTAACTATCTTTTGTTTCTAAAGCTTTTAATTTGTTAGTCAATGCTTCAACTTGTGCTTTAAGGTTGTCTTCTTCTTTAAGATAGTAAATTCCACTAGTTTTTGTTCTACTAGTACCATCAATAGTACTAGGTCCAGTCCAGGTGTGAGCTTTTTCAGCTATGTCATTTAGGTAATCTATGGCCTCATCAGGATCCTTTTCAAGAAACTCCCCATGGTGCGGACACATATTCAACAATTCTTTGAACCTCTCCCAGGCTTGGTATAAAGTTTCATTATCCTTTTGGGAAAAGGTAGAGATTTATCTCTTAAGGTTGTTGGTCTTATGTTGGGGAAAGTATTTATTGAAAAAGACTTCGGTTATTTCTGCCCATGTACCTATAGATATAGGTCTCAAAGAGTAACTAACTTTTTGCTTTGTCTTTTGGGGAGAAAGGAAAGAATTTCAACCTAATTGACTCTATAACATTGGGTTGACTATTAAAAATGACGATGACCTCCTCGAATTCCCTAATGTGTAAGTAAGGATTCTCACTATCCATGCCATGAAAGGTTGGTAAGAGTTGGATCAATCCAGGTTTGAAATCTATTTGCGGGGTATTAGCGGGGAACATTATGCATGAGGGAGTGGCTCTGCAGTTTGGATGTAGGTATTCCCTTAGGGAACGTGCATGGTTGTTTTCAAGTTGGTCCATGGTGGTAGGTGTATCGGTTAATGCAATGTTTGACTAAGATTCACTTAAATCTTGAGAAATGGTATTGATTCCCTCAGTGTTTTCCTAAGTTCTTTCCTTAACCTATGCAAAGTTTTCTCAATTTCTGGATCGTATTGCAGTTCACCTTGATTAGAAGATCGAGTTACAAACATAAAAACAAAACACCTTATTTTTTTTTAAATAAAACTAATCAATTAACTAATAAATAGAAATAGTACTAAACTTCCTACAATTACCTAAGAGAACAAAATTGAATAAAATAAAGTTTACTTACCTCGTTAGCTAAATAACTACTTATGATGCTTACTTGTTGCATCTCCCCGGCAACGATGCCAAAATTTGATTACGACCAAACTTGTCGAAACAAAGTGATCGATGTAGAATAGGTTGGGCGGTCGTATCCACGAGGAGATAACTAAAATAAGTTAAAACCGTTAGTAGACAAAGTAGCTTTAGAGATAAATAAACAAACTAAATTAATGAAGCGATTTGATTTTAAGAAATCTTAAAGAAAAGTGAACTTTTTATTGTTGGAAAATATGATAATTAAAATGGTAAGATATCAAGAATCCCTTATATGCTTCGTTCACTTATTTGGATTGATTCATAAAATTACTCAATTTTAGAGTTGGCACAAAATATCATCTTATGAGAAATGGAAAACATACTATATACCAAGGCATATTGCATTAAAAAACTGCCCATAAAATGAATGACTTGTATCAATATAATTATATCATAAAGATTTTCACATAAAAAGAGCTTGACTAGATTTATATAAAAACTAATAAAACAATTGTATTAACATAAGAGTTGATGAAAATAGATAAAGAAGAATGAATTACGCAAAATTATTAAACTTACAAAACCTTGAAGAATCGAATACAAATACAATCACTACGCATATAAGTTCATCTCCAACCTCACCAAAGAACTTTTAGCCTGATTTGCTAATCATTATCACAGGTTCTAGAGAGAAAATATGATAATGATTTGAGAGAGAATTGTAACTAAGACTAAGAATTGTGTGTTCCAAGATGTGTGATTCTAGGACTATATATAGTTGTTAAGGAGCCCTAATCCAAGTAGGAGAATGCTTAGGAGGTAGAAATTGAGTAGGAAGATGTTTAGGAGGCTCAATCCTCGTATGGAAAGGATTTATGCAAGTTTCATAATCACTTTAGGACAAAAACCGCGTTACCCGCGGTTAGTAAATTCTGCTCTGAGCGTGTGCTCCGAACTCCAAATCCAGATCCGTAAAGTCCGTAACGTAGCTAACTCCTTCCTTACGAGAGTTATCGTCCTTGGAAGGAGCAGCAATATTTCTAGCAGATTCCTTATTTGTTGTTCTTGCACTACTTGACTTTCTTGAATATTTCCTTGCCTCAAATTATGTCTTTGATACTTGTACAATTTGAGAAAGCTAAATATTCTGGGTTCTATATTTTATTTTCCTATAAAAACAAATCAAAACTCAATATTTTCTAATCACAATATTTTCTATTAGTTTCATAAAAATATCAAATTAACACTTGGTTTATTTAGAAAATAAGAACAACTCAAGTGCATTTTCAAGCACTAATCATGCAATTTATACACTTTGACCTTTTCCTCCTCAAAAACTTTAATTACATCAGCTTTAATGGTGTTTCGACTCAAAAGTTTGAAGTCAGGATTAAGACTTTCAAAAAAGAGTTCAACATATTCATGTTCTCCTCTATTGAACGGGTAATTATGTTTCATGACCATCTTAGCTTAGTAATACTTTTGGCTTGATCTAATACAAATTCAGTCCTAGGACTTACAACTTCAAGATCCCCAAGCTCAACAAACTTACAAGTAGGACAATTAGTTTTAAGATGTTTCTTAATATTACTTCCCCCCCCCCCCCCCCCTCTCCCCCTCCCCCTCCCCCATCAGTAGTCAACAATTTATCGCAATGATTACATTGGGCATGTGTATCATTCTATTTTCTAAATTGTTCCCATACAATAGAGGGTTTTCTTTTGTTACCTCTAGTTTGAGTCATCTAACCTGACACCTCTTTATTTTCACGCAGATTTGACACTACCTCATTGTTAAGATCTTCACTCCCACCGGATATATATATTATATTACGCCGGATAGATTCACTTTGAGATATTGACAGATGAAATTTGCATTATTAAAAAGAAGCAATATCACTCAATAACTCTCCCGTTGCTCTTTAGTATCATAAGCAACACAACAATGAGAAGAAGACTAACACAAAAAGGACTAAACTTAAATTCCACATCTAGCCGTATAACCCTTAAATCTCAAATTCTGCCAAAAAGGCACTTTAGGATGACTTCAATGAATCCCTACACTTTTACGATAATATATATATGTGTGTGGAATGAAATTAAATACACTGCCACCAATCACTACATTTTAACAATATATATAGCACCTAGTTCTAGAAGCTATTGCTCATAACTTTCTCAATATATATATATATACTAGGTCAATTGCTCCACGCTCCCGCGCGGAGGATATTGCCCAGTGCTAATGCATAATTAAGGACTTGTATGGGTGGAATTGGATATTTTTATTAAAATAAATAACTATCGACCGGTTCAATCATATTGTTCTCGACCATGCACTACAGCCTTTAGAACGCGGTGTCTACAGACTTTATAATTACAAGTTTGTGGAGAAGTTTCTGGGGAGTCAAAGAGAATGTGAAGAATTAAAGGAGAAAAATTGTAGGTTGGTTGAGGATAAAAAACTTCGATAATGAGAAAAAGGCAGAGGAGCGGTATGCGTAGGCTCTCAAGACTTTTATGTCCATAATATTAAGTTTATCCTTGTATTCTCCTATCATACGCTCATTGTTCAATTGTTTACTCTTCAACTCATTGATTTTGTTGGTTCCAATTTAGTGATGTTTTCTATTATTAATTAATTTTGTGTGTACAATTTTTTTTTTGTTTGCATTTTAAATCGACTTCCATTTTCTTTTACAACTAACACAATATACTTTCTATTATTTTTGTAACACCGCGTTGCTGTCTTGGTGGTAGTATTAGGCCACGCCTCTCTCCCTCTGCTGGTAATATTTTAGAGTGAAGGTATGTGAATGAAACGATGGCAGAAAAAATGAGAGAAATTATCTTTGAATATGAACAAAATAAGTTGAGAGTTTTTTTGTTCTGTAGGTGTAGTGACCGCTGTGAGATAAACTTTATGAGAAGAAGATAAGAGCAAAGCATACCAAATAGAAAAAATAATATAAGCAGCTGCCAAAAATAAAGAAGAAAAAAAAGGTAAAACGACGTCGTTTTAAATACTCCGGAGCTCAAACAAAATAAAACTAAAAAATAAGATGGGCCCCACACACTAAAGCGGAGCACCGAAACTAAAGGCCAAAATAATGGAAAAATATAATAAACACAAGCACAAAACAGAGCAAAAATCAAGGAAACTACATCGTTTAAGGATTAAAACAGCCAAAAAAAAAGGGAAACAAAAATGAAGAGCACTGTTCAAACTACCATTGCCTCACATAATAAATAACGGTCAGCATAAATAAAAACAAACAACTAAGGCGATCCATAATAAACACAAGATAAACTCTTCTGGCAGGCTCACAAGTATTATATTGTAAAAATTCAAAGACGAGCTAAACATGTTTTATGTAATATGTTATCCGACAGAATTGGCCCTCAATAACCTCTCCATTATTCAACTATCGTAGAGTGCTTTCTTTATCTTTGCACCTTTTCATTCCTCTCGACCTCTGATCGAGGAAGCGATTACTTTTATTTTCAATATGGTGGTATCGGTAAAGGGGGTTCCCCAATGGGTCGGTCTCGTCGTTTGAATGGGTGGGTTCGGTAAGGAAGACGAAGTCAGCAACGTCGGTTCTTTTATGTGTCGGTGCTTGGATACTCTTCGTCTTGTATCTGAGTATCGATGTCACGAGACGTGCTCTGGTGTTGTCAGAGGTCTTCATCAAACTGATATCGGAGGACTATGGTTGTCGAATTTGTAGGAATCCATCAGAGAGTTCGTCTTCGATCAGATAGTAAAAAAAAACGATAAAGTTACTCATCTTATTTAGTTTAATCGAGTTTGTCGACTTCTCCTTATGTTTTGTCGTCGAACATTTAGCTTTATTTTCTTGAATGTTGGTTTGTAGATACCTATGTAGTCGTGGAGGAATAATAGAAGTTAGCTTACACTTTTACCACTAAACTGTCACCGCTACACTACAATTATTGTATACAAATGGACTTTTTGTCGAACAATATAATTTTGCATGATAAGGAGATAAAAATTTAATGGGATTCATATCGGTTCGATAAATATTAGCTTCTCTGGAGTACCAAAAGCAAGCATAATAGTTGCCTCTGCGGCTACTGATCTACAATAGTAAATATAAATTTTGAAAAGCATTTTGACGACATTAGAATTTACATCATCTAATTTCTCTGTTTTAACCGACCTACATTAGTTTACTAATACCTAGTTTTATTCCATGTAAATTGATATTAGCCTTTGATACACAAAATAGTAGATAAATTAAAATAACAAAAAAACAAAATATTAGCAGCCGTTATTAAATGATCACACCCTTTCTGTTTATAAAACTATTAGGACTGTCCATTAAATTTAAAATAATATGACTTTTCATATACTACGAAAAGGAAATATTTTAACAAAAAATATGTGGCAGTTATTGAATATCGGTAATACAATTCAAATTTATTTAAAGGATTCGTAAAACAAACTGACAATAAATAAGCACATAACGTTTGTTTTATGACATTTTTTTTGTCATTTTCCGCAAATATCGTAAAAAGTTCCAAATAATGTACTATTTTGTAAATGCTATATATATATATATATATATATAATTATAATTATAATTCTAAAGAATTTTGACTCAAAGGTAAATTGCTTTTATAAAGTATTGAATATTGTAATTGATTGCAATCTTAATAATAATATTTTTTATTTTTTTATAATTGTCCTAGCAATGATATATAGCACGAAGCGGTCTAAAAACAGTACAACATAATATACTTTATTTATTTGTTAAATTGATTTAATCTATCTTTTTATTAAATGCTTTTTCCCCCGTCTGTTTGCAACCAGTGCGCTCGGCAGGGGAATTCTGGTCGTGCGAGTGTGCTTTTGCAATTTATTTTTAAACGGCATAATAATGAAACAGCGCGGTTTATTGAATTTATTTTTTTATGACCATAATATATTATCGATTGAAACCAATAACTAAATTTTCGATATAGAATTATTGTTTTCTATCTTGTTTAGCGCTTATTATTTATTATGAGGACAACATATTATCTTTGTAAAAGATTTTTTTTTTTATGGAATTGAAACATACAAAGCAATGGTCAAAATCTGAATTCTAAAAATCTAAATATCAATTAACATTCGTCATGTAATGCTGAAGAAGTTAGTGGAAGACCATATACTTGGCTTCCTCGTAGACATCAGGACATAAGTTTTGGTCGGAAAACAATATATCACAAAGTAAAATTACACAAAATATACATATTGGTCAAAATTCAAAGAAGCGGATTTTCATACAAAACTACATCCGCATAAGATCAGAATGATTCTTTTAATTATAATGACAGTACCGATCATCGACAGGATATTCCGGAGTGAATCGGCAATCATTAGAAGTTGAAGAAAAGTAAGGATTTGAGGCATTTTGATATGAACCACGAGTTCATCCTATTCGTTACTCTGGCTGAAAATAAAGGTACTTAATTAAGCTCCCATCATCGTCATCTCCACGAAAATTTCGATATCTCCAAATTAGTTAGGAATGTTAATCTAAGAACGGCTAATGGGAGTGTTTGGGTTATACGTTTTCTCCTGCTTTGCTGTCCACTGTAAAAGAGAAAAATTAAAAACACTGGCTCGCACAAGTATATTTGAACTATGTCGAAAATCCGACTCTGTATAGGTATTTGTAATATTTTAAATAAGATGTAAGAATAAAATTTATCTTATATTATTAACACATAGTAATATATTATCCTTGAAAGAAAATCTACAGTATCTGTGAGAAAGAACTAACGGATTTAAAAAATAGATACCTTATTTTGTGCAGCCTCGTATATAGCATTAGCAATGGTACGATAATTGTCTTCTTCAATAAGAGCCAATATGACATTCTTCAAAGTTTCATCATATTTTTTTGTACCAAAAATTTCCAATTCCACCCATACAAAAACTACTTTAGAAATTTTTTTTATAGATATTAAGTTGAATAGCAAAAATTGGATTATAATATACTTCAAATTCCATGCCCGCAAAATCATATGTCGAATATAAATAATATTCTAACTGAATCAACAACACAACTTGAATTTATATAGAAAAATATAATTGATGTAAGACAATTTATAGTGGTCATTTTAGATCTGACGACCATAATATTATAAGATAAACGGTGTAGATTGTTTAACGGGAAACGTTCCCACCTTTTCAACTACTCATAGTTATAGCTTTATAGGGGTAGTTTAAAAATATATAAAAAAAAGTAATATTGCTTAAATGCTTTAACCTAATTGGACGTGCATAAAGTAAAACGCACCGACAATAAATAACCAAATAATTGAATAACGTTTTGTTTTGTGACTATTTGTTTAATTTTTTAAAAGTTTTGTAAAACTTACTGCAATGTACCTTGCTAATTTTTTATTTTAAATAGTTACAGGTTAATACAATTTTCCAATAATATATATTAAATATTTTTTCAAAGAATATCGTTGTTGGCATATGAATGAAATAGTAGTAAATAACAACTAAAAAAATAACATATATTATATTATCTCTGTAAAAGATAAGTATATTCTCGACATCGAAACATACAAAGGGACGGTGTAATTTTTTGTGTAAATTTAGATATCAATTATAATACGTACACTGCAATAACACATCAAATTGCTCGAAATTAGAAATACCGATCTAAACAACAACTATTATTTGCACAATGTAATGATCATGGAGAAATATTTTATTATATTTTATATATTTGTATTTGCGTTATTACTTTATCTTTAATGGTTAGTGTAGTATGTACATTAAGTCGAACGGAGCAAATTAATCTAAACTTGAATTTGCATGTTCAATGGGACAGGTTCATCTGAACATGAATTTGAATCAAAGAATGTTTTAATATCTATATACAATAATAATTTGAATATTTATTTATTTAATATAGTAATATTATTCTTTACAACCATGGCATAATTTTGAAATCTCATTAAATTCATCAATATATTCTTTTTATTTCTTCCTCAATCTCTCGTGCAAAAAACCGACATCGTCTTCCTTTTTTAGCAGAATTTGAATCTCTAAATTATGAATTCCACTCAGTTGTTCGCACACTGTTTTTGCCTTATGTTGGAATACCCTCGTTTCTCTCTGTAATAAAAAACACAGATGAATACAGTTTTAACCATCCTATATAATTATACTAATATTCCAACAAATACAAAAATACCTTATGTTTTTCTTCCAACTCGAAAAGTTCTTTCTCACAATTTCCGAATAATTATGCGTTTAATACCTTATTACTTTAGTTGTTTATCTACGTTTATTCTCGCTTATAAAAAAAATATCTAAAACTGACTCATCGGAAATAACATAAAAAAATTTACGACCGTCATACGCAATGATGAACATCATAGATGATGCGACGCTATTTATTTAACAACGATTACTATTCCCAACAATTCAAATAATAACAATACATCTTTCCATGAAATCTTCAAACGTCGTATCTATTTATTATTCCGAAATATCTTTTAAATTTCCGAAAAAGCTCAGGAGTCTTATCAATTTAATATTTGTATATATTCAACTTACAAAAGCATTACATTTACATACACATATTGCTCGAAATCCATGATAATACTCGAGCTCTTTTTTCTTTGTTTCTATAAGTAATTTAATATCTTCCATTCTTCTTATCTTGCATAGAATACAAACATGTTCATAAGAAATAATATTTATTATCATTATATGAATAGCGACTATTTGACAGTACAATTGTATACAATTGGCGCTAATAGGCTAACTGAATAGTTTGATATTTGTGAGCGTACATCATATCATCCTTCTTATCCCAACTAATTAAATAACAATAATACGATTATAAATTAAAATAAAAAAAAATTATATTCTATAGGTATCGTTCCAACTTCCAAGACCTGATAGAGGAGATTGCCCGATCTTGATGAACAGTGCCTCATTATATACACTTCAAACAACGAAAATTTTGCTTCATCTTATCCATCTATGCTTATTTCGATTTGCTATTTTAGAATTCTGAATAAATTTAGGGTAATGAGTTAGTAGATTTGTTGTGGCCCCGTAGTTGGCGGCCCGCGGCCGTATTTCTTCTTTGGTTGAAACCGATATTTAAAAAATAAATAAACATAACAAAAAAATATTTGGTAAGCTCAGATCGAAAAGCAAAATCAAAATTAAAAACTAATAGAAAAAAATAACTAACGTAGAAAATAAATAAAATAATTACCCGACTGAGAAATAAATGTGGATCGAGTAACACAATGAACATAAAATAATTGTTCAAATATAAAATACAGAAAAATAAACTACAGAGGCACAGAGTTATTAATAATGTAATGCACAATTAAAGCAATAAAATAGCTTGAAACAAATTACGAAATAAAAAATATGGGAATTTTTTATATATCTTAAGATATTTAAAATAAAATAAATTAATCGCACAGTCCATTACATATATAAGAACATATAATATTCTTCAGGCAAAGGAGGATAACAAATATAATAGTTAAATAATAATATTTTGTTTAAGCAGCAAATTAAATTATGTAATAAACAGATCCAAATTAAAGAAAAAATGACAGAGCATAAACTTCAGAGCATTTTCATATCATTTTCGAAATATTTCTATATAACTTTTTCCATATTCAGCCAATTTTTTCGAAGATGTGCTTGCCTTTCCAATTTATTTTTTCTCGCATAATTCTGAAACGACATCATTTTGATTGTTAGCCTGTTTTTTTATCTCATCCTTCTCAATTTCCCGTCTACCCTGCTTCCTAAGAGCAGCGTGTCTACCAATTTCACTACAGCGGCTTGTCTTGAACTCTGTTTCCACTACTTCTGTTTTAAATGAACAAGATGGAACAGAAGAGGAAGATAGGATTCATGATTTGCCAGATTGTCTTCTCCTACACATTTTGGCTCCAATCACTTGCCTAATAAACTCGATTAACCACCTATACCAAGCCAAATTGATAAGAAATTATGATATATTTCAAATTGGATGGCATATCTTGGATGGTAAAATATTTCCAATTCCACCCATACTAACTTATAATTTTTACGACAATTAAGCATCATCAATTTTATCATCCTTAGATTTCTAGAACATAAAAATAATTTACATTTACTCCACAATATCAGTTCACAAATATAATCAAGGTAAGCCAATTTATAGTAGCTATAGTAAAGATCTAACGGCCAAGAAATTAGGAAAATCCAACGGTCAGGTAATTAATAAATCAACAGCGTTTTATTTCCAAATATTTAAACAGATCTGAACTTTCGTGTCTTGTAAAACGTGCTAAAATAATATATAAATTTGGTTTGACCGTTGATCTTTAAACTTTAATTATATGGACTGTTCGAGTATCAACATAAATATAGGTAGTTGATAACGCGGAACGCGTCCTATTATAAAATTTACGCAATCTATCTTCAAATTCCTTGGCCGTTGGATTACGATTGCTTCTATAGATTCAGTGATTTTGACTTACATATATATGAAATATGAAATATTTAAAAAATAGTTATTAATTAATATATAATGTTGTGAAACCAGCACATGTGACTCATCAGATTCTAGAAAGTACTATGTCAGAAAACAGGCCCGAGTAATTTGTTTAACAAGCTACAAGACACGCAAGTTAATAAAATTAGAGAAAGACTGATTTAATGAAAAATATGAGTTTAATTTTATTAACGAAGATGATTTCGAGATTTATGGGAAGCGTCGTGTTGTCCTTTGTCGACCCTTTTTTTTATTCGATTTGGCTTGTTCTTACATGTGTTTTCGTTTACTTTTGTCGGTTATATGCTTTATTTCTGTGTTAAATATTTTATATAGGTCGATAAAGAGGTAAAGCGGTAGACAAAGATGGAAGCAGAAGAAATATATAGAACAAAGATCGCGGAGATAAGATCGATTACCAGAGATCGGAATATATATTTTAAGCATTTTCCAACCCTGCAGCCTTGTTTTAAGGATGATAAATCCATCCCATATCAGTAGTTTAATTTTATCCCCATTAACAACGTCTAAACTTTAAAACCCGGCGCGCATTAGTAAGCTTCTATGTCATGGTTTGAAGATAAGTTTAAGTAAATTATTTGTTCTGACAACAAATCAGTATAAATATAAGTAAAACGCATGTAAAAAAAAATTATCTAAGATTTATATTTTGTTAAAGTAAAAACAAGAAAATGGTAAATTATTTTGAGTTGGAACGTTTTATAAAGAATCAATTGGGTTCTTTAGATCTTGATATAATAGATGTCGATGAACTTATCTATGAAGCGGAGGTAAATTTCCGATGTAATACTTATATCGACAAATCATTCATAGAAGATGTAATTCGAAGTTATAAGTTAGAACAGAGAGCTGCAGGGGAACCAAAATATGGAATCATTAGTTACGAACGCCAGAATAACACGCCGATAAGAGAAAGAGGAGTATTTTTCATGCTAACTTACAATCCATTAGAAGAAATTCAGGTATTATGTAAATATCCTAAATAAATGTCTAATGAATGTATAACTTCAACATTTTCTATAACATGTGTTAATAATGTTGTAGAAAGTTCCAGTTGGAATGCAAAAAAATATTGGGATGTCAAAAGTAAAAGAGATCTATATACGAAATGGGAACATATTTTGGACAATCAAAGTATCTCATCTTCTTTTGGGAGTAGCATGGAATGGAGTAATGATTGATAATTCAGTAGAATATGCAGACATAATAATGTTATATCAGTCAGCAGTTAATACATTCGAATTTAGCCTTTTCAGTGGTTACTCATCTCGGAAGTTTCAAACATTTAATGAATATGGAGGGATTGAGGATATTAATACTGAATATGAAGGGCAAAAAGAAGTTTCAAATCTTACAACTCCATTTGTATTGAAATCTTGCTATAGTTTTTCAATAATGCCTGCTTTCTTGGTGACAATGCATGGAGCAAATCAACGATTGGTAATGATTTCTCATATTTATTTTAATGTTGCTTAAAAAATGCTTTAACAAATTTATGTATAATAAAATAAAATTTTTATTTTAGAGAATACCGGCGCAGTTTATTCAATCAGCTGCCATGCTAAGTACTCGACGCGTAAATTTGAAATCTGGGATACGAAAATGGTTAGTTAAAATGACAGATGAAGGTTTTGGAGATGGATGGGATATTTTCTATCGAGACCATAACCTGAGTACCGAAATTGTGGTTTTCTTTCGAACAAGTGCAATAACATATCGTCCAGTTATATTTAAGCAGAGTAGAGTACAGATGTTATATAGTTGGTATATTCAAATATCTATAAATTGTGCTTAAATTATTTTGACTGCGTTAAAACAAGCAATTATTTCCGTTTGGATCAAAATTTCCAATCTTTATTCCTGACCAACTATTGCAATGGTTTATAACTAATTACCGACCTCTAACTTTTTAATGTCATCGACCGTGCAATTTAACCTACACAAAACGGTGTTAATTGGCTAACTGAATAGCGAGATATTTTTTATCGTCCGTTACATCATCCTTCTTGTCCAAATTAATTAAATAACAATAAGGAGGTCTCCTACTTCTTGTCAAGAGTAAAATTAATTGTCAGTATCGCAATTAATTGGAGCAATTCTTCTTGTATAGGAATCCAGGAAAAAGATAAAAAAAAAATTTGTATTGGAAAATGGAAAACAAAATCATGAACAAGTAAATTGATTCTCTAGATATTTTAAAAAAAACCACGAAAAATATCTCCAAATTAAATACTATAACTATGTAGCAATAACTAAAAAGCCTTCTGAGAAGAAATTACCTGGAAGAAGATAGATTGGTTCGATAAAGTGTAGAAGTAAAAGAAAGTTAAAAGTTATAAATAAATGTAATTTGATTTGCATGACTTTGAAAAATAATATTTTCGCCGGTGAACCTAGCAATCCTCTCGTTCTCCATCTATTTAGCAAAGTTGAAGACCCAAGCCCAACAGATTTCATTATAAAAAAATTATCTCAGAATCTTTATTTAGTACAACACATGTATATTATTCACACGTTACAATTCTTAATTACCGATTGTATATCTTCTTCAGACACATTTATAGAACATTCATGCTCGTAATCCCTGCTATTTCTGCTTCTAACAGAAGGATACTGAAATGGGAATTTTATAGGAAAATAAATAATGGTCGATTGGGTCAGGAATACATCGTATTATAAGAATAACGAGAATATTTTGTTGATTAAAATACCGACCAATAAAATATAGAATAAAACGCAGAATTAACAGAGTTAATTAAACTAAAAAATCATTAAGCCCCAAAACAAAATAACATAAATTAAATAATATAAACAACACATAAATAATATATTGAATAATAAACATATAAAATACAAAATAAAAAAGAATTAAAATAAAATATAACAAGGTAGTTCGTCCACAGAAAAAAAATTGTCGACAAAAAATTACTAAAACAATTATCAATAATAAAATTTAGAATATAAAAGAAAAAATATAAAATAAGAAAAACAGTTGAATAAACAAATTAAGGCAGTTACCGAGTATGCAATTTTAAAATCGATTTAATCGAGAAACGCTGGGGTTTTTTAAGTTCACGAAATTATGTTAAAGAACGAAAAAATTTAAAAGCAAATACGAAGCATGACACGTCAAGCCAAAAATTATTTCCTACTTGGAAGTTGAAAAGTAAGACTATGTTATACGCAGTCATGCATTTGTTAGCTTGGCATAATAAAACTGAGATCGAAAAAGTTAGATACTATGAGGAGATAGAAAGCCATAGAGAATAAATGTGGAGGAGGTCGGAAAATTAATTTGGGGAACGATATGGGAGAGAATGAGATAATAAATGAGGAAATCAGACCTCTTTGGGCCCACCACTTACAAATTGACGGCCCATTAAACCATTATATGAAAAGGATAAAGAAATTCAGCAATGCACAAGGTACAATAACACACAACGCGTATGGCATCAAAATTAAGTTATTTTGTATATTAATCTTTATTTGTAACTGGGTTACTGTGTAAAAGTTACAATGATTAAGTTCTCTTAGACCAATATACTATCATTCACTACAAAGACGAGTAGCTACTGTTTATTAAAATATTGTTCAATAAATAAGTATTAATATATAAACTAATTTAACTAAGTGCAAAATATAAACATAAAATAATTTATTTAATCCATATAATGCACTGAATATAACCCAAAATTTAAAATTTAATTTGTCTTTTAAACCATCATCATAGACAAGAATAGTTCATAAGGTGTATAAGTTTTCGATATATATAATACTCTCTAATAAAAGTATGTCTACAAGAGATATTATGTAAATAATAAGCAACATAAGTTAAAGTCTACATAAACGTAACTCCAAATTTTACAAATAATATATAACAGTATAACATAGAGCTGAGAACAACAGTGCGACCCACGTTAGTTGCCGGTTGAGTCACCATGATTTACCTCCTCTCACAATCCCGTCAAACAGAGTGTTGAGGGGCGCCCGGGGTGAGGGATTTCACCTTTTGGAACAAGATTATCACATCTTTTATCAACTAAGTTATTACAACTTATCTGACAATTGTAGATATTGTGAATTATTCGATCACAAAATATGTACCAACATATGACATAACCCTTATTGGGAGGATTAGCAGAATCCATCTATCTACTCCCAAGAATAGGTCGTAAGGAGCACTATCGAGTAACATTTGCAACCATAATCTTACTCCTCAACAAAACATAACTCCATGAAACACCCACACCAAGCTAACTTGATTATAAATTATGGTATATTTCAAGTTGGCTAGCATATATTGGATTATAAATATTTCCAATTCCACCCATACTAACTTATCCTTTGCATATATATTATTCATTATCGAATTTATTTTCCTAACTTTTCTACAACAAAACAGTAATTTAAAAATATTTCTTGTTACGAGTTGAGAAATACGCTGAAGGTGCGAATTTATAGTATCTATGATAAAGATCCAACGGCCAAGAGAATATAAGATGAACTTCTACATTGTACTACTGTAAACGTACAACAAAACATTAATTTAAAAATTGTGATTGTGCTTAATTATTATAATCTAAAAAAAAAGCTAAAAGTTGTAGAGAAGTAAAAGTAAGTGGTGTTTGCAAATTATGCCAACAAGTCCAAAAAAAGCACTTTTGGATGTTTGCAAAAAAATCACTTTTGTCCACTTTCTTCTCTCAAAATATAAAAGTATAAGCTAGAAGCACCTACCATTTCAACTTTATGTAGACAGTTTAAATAAATTACTTACAACATTCATCATTATCTGACATTGCGTGTATTGCTACTATCCTCTGTAAAATAATTGATTCGACATCTAACACCAATATGACTTCAATATGCCACACTAAATTAACTTGTTCGAGAAAGTGGAATCGATCACTCCGTTCACCCATCACCCATTGTCCGATGGGATTGTGAAAGGACGTAAATAATGGTGACTCAACCGGCAACAGAGGCCGGGATCAGTACTAAATTAACTTCATATGTAAAAAAAAACTCAAAACCATATTTAATTATTTTATTCGACCAATCATGATATAATATCTGTTGTTCTACGATGTTGATCAATATATTACAGTAATAGTTCAGTGGTTATGCATCGACCAAGTGTATATTGACCAATATACAAACATTAATTAAATGGGTTAAAATTTTATAAATTATATATTCATCTGACTGAAACAATAATATTTAAAAAAACTAATCTATCATTATATAGTTAATATATATATATATATATATATATATATACATACAAATATATAATAATTTATAACAAAAATGTTTCAGAATCATTGAATTTTGATATATCTTCGATGTTAATTAAAGATTTAAACACGATTGAACTATTTTTTTATCTATAATATTTTGAAATATTACAAAATAAAGAATAATATCTTAAATTCGTAAAAAATATGGCAACTTTTTTTTTTTGTTATTGAAACTATGAATACCGTAAAGTTTCTTTATTATATAACATTACATTTTAGTGCAAGTAACCGTAAATTTTACCATACTATTTAAATCAATATTTAAATAATAAAAAAAAAACAATTTAGTTAATAAAACGTTAAACTAATATACAAGTAAAATCATTATAAAAAGCAAAAAAAAAAAACATTACGAAAATAATGTTCATATTTATAAAATTTCAGAATCTACATATATTTCACGCACTATTACCAAAACAAACACATTTCACATATTATCTTACTCACATAACTTAGGAATATTTTTTTTTATTAGCATAATATACAAATCTATTACAATACATAAATATACACACATATATATACATAAAAATACTTCATAGAGACGTTATGATCTTCTAAAAAGCATTTTCAGACGTCCACAAATCCAGCCTTTCGCTTTAACATTCCAGGAATCGACAGCAGCTTTTAGCATTGATCGTGCTTTATCGTGATTTTGTGTTCATTTTCAAAATATATTATTTTAGTAACTATAATCTGTAAAAGAACAAATTATTTTAGAAGTGTAATATAATAATAAGAAAGGAAATTTGTTGAATTACTAAAGGTGCATGTAAATATATGATAGACAACTAATAAATAAAGCACTAATATTTGAGAAATATTACAAAGTCATAAAATATTTTTTAAATTATGTAGAGAATAAAGTTACGACGAAGTATAAGAAGTTTCAATAAAATTATATAGAGAATAAAGTTACGATGGGGAATAAAAATTATTACCAAGCCATATTTATTTTGAACAATCAGCATATGGAAAGATTTTGATTTAGCTATGCTATCCACCGTTTCCGTATTAAAGGAAATGAAAATGTTCAAATTTGTATTGGCTGGAGAACTTTTGGCAACCAT